>JAVJIF010002408.1:0-169180 GCA_038442645.1 Agave tequilana
TTTTAATGAAACTAACATCTAAGCATATATCCAAATCATTAAGCATAAAACGAGTCATAAATCAACAATATTCTAAAAATGATCATTATGTAAATCCACATGCTATAAGAATCAGATATACATAATATAAAAACAATTGTGAAAACACAAAATATGGGTTCATTTAAACAATGGTGATTTCAAATTGCTACATGTATAGCAATAAACATACTAGTCAAAACATGAATCATTAAAACGAAAGTTATAGAACATCATATGATCATTATGCAAATGCATGTACATTAGATCTAGTGCATACATGTTAGTCTAAAGGTGAGACACTAAATATAGATCCATATGAGCAATGGGTGCTCAAGTAGCTAAACATGTACAACCTTAATCTAATGACATGGCACAAAGCATAATGACAACAAAAACACAACATGCTATAAAAGATGAACCTAGAAGCATGTAAACACTAAATGGAGTAAGGATTGTTACCAAAACCGAAGAGGCAACTTTCCATGTCTCCAAAACCGGTGGTCCTCCCACCAATTCTCCTTGAGAGTGAAGCATCCAAATGGTTCTCTTTTAAGCTTAGAATGCACCACCTCAAGGCACCAATGCCCTCAAGTGATGCGAGAGCTCCCACCTACATCAAAAGTTAAAGCGGTGGTTTTTGGTACCCATTTTCTTGTGGGTCCACGGGGTTATATCTTTCTCACTCAAACATAATTAGTTGCTAAATTTCATTATAATACGATCATAACAATCTAGCAAGGTGGCCTTTACGACCACAATGTGTACATGTGTACACGTGAGCATACATATGATGATGGTGATCATGAAAAGCATGTGTATGCCTAGATGGGTGTGCATGCAAGGTTTGAACTTGTTTCTTGCGAACCAAGGTTTCCAAACGTGAGTGATTTATGACACAATGGCTCAAAGTGGAGCCCAAACAATCAACACTTTTCTCAAGACAATTATATCCTTTTCAATGCTAGAAGATAAAGTGGAACATGCAATAGGTGTGCTAGAACAAGAAGCTACACTAGCATGACAAACATCAATCTCTTTTTTGCAAGGATTTATTTTAATCAAACCAAATTCAATTCTTTTGTATTGCATCAATATCATTTTTCAAGTGAGATTTTCTTTAAAAGTAAAATCTAATTTTGAAGATAAGATCTCATTGTGCTTTACACATCATCACAATCATTTTTGTTTTTAAAAATTCATTTTCCTTTAAAGCAAGTTCGAGTTGAGATTTAAGTGAGTCATATTCACTTGCAATCTCTTCCTTCTCTTGCAACATCATTCAAAATTAGAGCATAAATCCTTTAATTCATTTTTCAAAACAAGATTATCATCTTTCAACAAATCATTTTTTTCTAACAAATTCTCAAGCTTTTGACAAGTTCCATATTTAAAGTTTGAACTTCAAAACCATCCATGACAATAGGAACTAGAGCTATCATCTATTTGAGAATCATTGTACCTCAAGGAGTTCTTCCTGGACCATGAGGCATTTCTCTTGGACTTTTCTCTCTTAAATCTCCTCATCTTGTTGATAATCCTTGGAAGCTCGGGAGAAGTCAAGATGCTCCAAACTGCAAAAGCCGAATCATAACGATCAAAAATGTAGAAGATTTTCATTGAGAGATGCTCTAAGTGCCCTAAGTGCTAATGCATTGGCCTTTTTTATGCTTGCTACTATTTGGGAAGGATTCTTGTGTAGAGGCTTGATAAGCTAGATGTCCTAGGCTTTTTAATGACTACTCATCTTGGCTATCCAAATATCATGTCTAGCAAAATTAAACAGGAGGGCTATCCATGAGTGCAAACTAATATGTGTGCAAATGACAATGCAAATGAAGATTAGCAAACCAAGATCTCACTCCTAGGTGGTTAAACCTAAATATCAGGAGCACTAGCTCTGATACAAATTGAAAAATCACCTAGAGGGGGGGAATAGGTGATGATGCTAATCTAGTGAAGATAATGCGGAATTTAAAAACTAATTGCAATAACAACAATGATGCACACACAAGCAAGTATAGATATAGCAATTTGCACAATACACAAAGTAAGGAGAGAGATAGAGAGAGTCAATGGATCAAGCGCAAACAATAAGATATGTTCCGAGGTTCGAGCACCCAGCTCTACATCCCCGCCTTCACCCAGAAGGATTTTAAGTCCACTAGCTTGTCCACAAAGGACTCCCACAAAGGAACCTCCACCGAGGATTTGGGGCAATCACAATACAAGAGTACCCAACTCCTCTCCTTACAAACACAACCTCCTCCTTGAGGCACAACTCCAAGCCAATACAACAAACTCCCAATCACAAACCAATACAAGGATCACCTCACAACTTGAGGGATACAACCCAAAGCACAAAGCTAAGAAAAGATTGGGTTACAACTTGGTGGTCTAAAACAACAACCACAAACTATATCTTCTCCCACACAAATATCCTATAGATTTAGATAGTAGATTTTTGCTCAAGTGTGGAGAAAATCAAAGGAATGAAAATCAAAAATCACAAAGAAAAAATCTTGGGAAAAACTGAAACTAAGATAGAGAAGTTCAATCAAAATCTTTTCCCAAAAACCCTTTCTTTGATTTTCCAAACCCTAACACAAACAAACACCAAATGGATTGTTCAAATCAAGCTCAAAAACTTCTTTTATTGCTGTAAAAACACCAGAGAGTATGTAAAAATTCGCACAGAAATTCTTGGAGAAAAACTCTTGCCAAAAGGGTATTTATAGGCTAATACAGAAAATAACCGTTGGCAGCAGAACTGCCAGAAATACCCTGGCGGTCGACCGCCCGTCGACCGCACAACGGTCATTTTTTGACCGTTGGCAGCTACCGGTCGACCGCCCGGTCGACCGAAACAAACAGAGAGCAGACTGCTCTCAGTCCGGTCGACCGTCCCGGTCGACCGTCCCAAGCTGTCAAACGTGCACAGATTTGTGCACGTCGGTCGACCGGCCCGGTCGACGACCCAGCCCTAGTCCACTAGTCAGGTTACTAGTCGACTTGGTTGAAGCCTGGAACAAAAATTCAGTTAGAAAAATGTTTAAAAATTCTTTTTATCTTTTCTAAAAATCACCAAAAATAGTTTTATCATTTTGCATTGATATATAAACATGTGGTAAAAAATTTAGCTCAAATATCAATCAATATGAACTATTTTTGTGTCTTATCATTTTTACCAAAAACCAAAACTGTATTTTCTAAAACTTGAATTTTGAATAGAAAATACGTTTTGTCCAAAACTCTTCCAAGTACAAAAACATGATATTAAACAACATTTAGGCATGATGCATATGGATAGAAATCCAATATACATGAAACAAATATATATCATAGTTTTTGTCGTTAATTCCAAAATATGTATTGTCAAAAATACCAAAACATATAACACATGAATAAGGGAGTCAAAACTAAGTTTGTCTAGGAAATTAAAGCATGCATGTGTATAGAACAAATCATATACACATTAAACCATGTAAACTTATTTGATCTATCCATTCATGAAAACCAAGATCGGTTAAACATAAACCGAAAAAAACCAAAAACTAATATTCAAAACATGAAACGTGTGTGTTGTGAACTTGAGCATTATCATACTATTCTAATCTTTACAAATTTTGATCTAAACACAAAACTAAACTATGGTACCGAAGTCTTCTTGTAGAGCGCAATCTCCAAGCCGAATTGATCCAAACTCCTTGATCCATCGAGCAAGTGCTATATATGATCTTTGACGCTCGGGCTCTTGAATCAACATGTGGGTAGCTTCCAAATCATCTTGTTGAAGCTAATCACCAACTAATAACTTGACTAATGATCTGAAACTAAAATCACAAGATTATTAGTACACATAACTACATGAGTTAATCATCATCAAAACTAGAGTCGAAGGCCTTTGGGCCAACAATTTTAACTAGTTATTGTTCTTCATTTGTAGTGATTTTCAATGCTAAAATATTTTCAAATCTATTTTGAAAACCCTACCTTCTATGGGTGGATGGATGGGCGATTATGCCTTGTATGCTTCATTGAAAATCTTCTATCTTGAGCATATGAAGGGTGGTAGGTTATGAGATATACACTTGATCTTATTGTTATGTCAATTGGTATCATTGGATTCTTTCAATTAGTATCTAAATTGATAATTTTTGTATATACTTATATTTTGTTTTCTTATATATGTATGTATCAATTTCAATTGGTATACTCATTTTTCATATATATATATGATTTTCATATGCTTAACTTCATTTGGTTCACATTTTTAAAAGCACAAAGTTTTTTGATGAAAAATAAAAATATTTTGATCATTATGTTTACCATTGATATCAAAATGCTTCAACTTCATATTTGTTAAATTTCAATTGGTATCAATATGTTTACAATAATGATTATTTTTCATTTGGTATCTTAAAATTTGATTGTTTTACAAGAGCTCTGATACCTTTAAAAATTTTTTAAAAGAAAAATTAAAAATGTTTTGGTATGTATTTCCTATATGCAAGGAGAGCTTAACATCTCTTCTACATATAGATTCATGTTGAGTATATTATAAATTGAGGAGCTTGACAACTCTTCTTTATATGATATACGTGTGTAGGGGGAGTTTCACATCTCCTCTTATGCATTACATAATATGTGTTATTTGAGTTAGGGCTTGTCATCCTTCTTCATGTAATGCATATGTGTAGGGAAGCTAACTTAGCGTCTTCCTCTTCATGAATGTATATCGCATATAAATCTTTATTGATTGATTTGATTTACCCCTTATTGATCTCTTTGTTTTTGACAAAAAGGGGAGAAAAATTTGTTTGATTTGATTTTACTTTAAACCCTTTGTTGATGAGTGACAAAAAGGGGGAGAAGTATTTGAGTTTATATGCATGTTTTCATTGCTTAAGGGGGAGAAGTATTTGTCTTCCTTGTTAATTATGCATATATGTTTTGTATTGCAACTAGGAGAAAAAGGATTTCATGTTTTATCTCCATACATTGCATACATATTTATGAGCTTCATTGCATATATTTATTATTTATGTCTATGCATGAGTTAAGGGGGAGCTTCTTTGAAGCTTTACTTTAATCCATGCATATATAACTTCATGTGTTTTGTCATCATCAAAAGGGGGAGATTGTTGGCCCAAAAGCCTATCACCCTAGTTTTGATGATGATCAACTCATGAAGTTTGTTTTTACTAATGATCTTGTGTTTAATTAGTGACAGATTCATTATCAAGATCATAGTAGGTGCATAACTCAACAAAGGATAAAATGTCAAGATTTGGAGGTAGCACGGTGTGATCCAAGGAGCTTTTGGATCAAGCTTGGACCAAGTCAAGAAGATGAGAAGCCTTCAAGAGAAGACTTCAAGAAGATGAAGACTTGTGTCTAGGTATAAGATTTTGTTTTTGTTTTAGATAAAATGTAAAGGATAGAGTAGTTGGTGGATTGCTCAAGTACACACACACACACACACTCTTGATTAAATTGTCTTTTCATAAAAGTTTTCAGATTTAGAAAAGACTTTCATTTTGGAAAAACATAATTTTGGTTTTTTTTTGTATTCAAAGTTATATGTTTCAACCAATACCTTATTTAGAGCTTAATGTCAAAAACATAGATATTTCATCTTGATTGTGTAGTGGATCATATCCATACACACTATGCTTTAAAAGTATATCTTGTTTTTGTATTGATGAAGATTTGAAAAAACATGTTTTGGGAAAATATTGTTTTGGAAAAAAAGTTTTTATCATGAGCCAAATATTTTCAAGTTACAAAATAGTTCAAACTTTTATAACACGCTTGATTTTGTGCAAGCATGTTTGTATATCAAAGTATATTGGTAAAACTATTTTTGTAGATTTTTATGTATTTTATGGATTTTATTTCAGCCAAAAAGACTAACTTTTTAATCTCAGAAAACTGTTTCAGGCTTCGAATAAGTCGACTAGTAGCCTTTATAAGTCGACTAATCCTGGAGTCGGCCGACCGGACCAGTCGACCGACGTGCACGGATGTGCACGCCTTTGTGCACTGGAGGACGGCCGACCGTACGGGTCGACCGCTCTAGAGAGCTCTGCTCTCTGGAAAGTTCGGCCGAACGTACGGGTCGATCGACAGAGAGTTGTACTCTCAGCTCCAGTGGGTTGGTCGACCCAGGCGGTCGACCGTGGCTCCAACGGTCTGATTTCTGACCGTTGGCGGTCGATCGCACGGGTCGACCGGCAGCTCTGACAGACCCCAACGGCTATATTTTCTGGCCTATAAATTTGGGGGTTTGGTCATTGCTTTGAGCCAAGATTTGGAGATAGTTTTAGAGCCAGTTTTCCCACTCTTTTCAGAAGTTTTTCTCCACAAAATAGAGAGCAAATATTTCCTATCTAAAGGAAAGTTTTATCAAGAGTGTAAAAGAGATTTTCTTGAGTTTTCACCATAGCTTTCATCCTTGTTTTCTCACACAAACACTTGAGCTATCCATTGCTATATCTACCCTATAGGGAGTGTTATTGTGAGAGAATTTTAGGTGATCAAGAGTTGTGATCACCAAGTTCTACTTTGTTCTTTGAGGAGGCGGACGTGTGTATCCGCGTTGTTTTGAGTTCGGGTGCGGACTCGGTTGTTTCGAGGTGCGGCTCGGCGAGCTAGTGGGCTTGCGGTGTGTACGGGACTAGGGAGTCCGAGGGCTTGTAGGTGTTGCGGCACCGAGGAGAGATCCATGGGATCTTGCATAGTGGAAATCCTTCGTGTGTCGAAGGCGGGGATGTAGAGCAAGTGTGCTCGAACCTCGAAACAAACCCTTTGTGTTTGTGATTGCCATTTCTCTCTCTCTCTCTATCTCCTTGTTTATATCTTGCATTACTTATCTTGTCTTTACCTTTATATGCATGATATATTCCTTGTGCTCATATTGATATATGCTTGGGATTGTTGACTAACACTTGTATTCAACCAAGAGAGCCAACGCGGCACCTCAACCCATTCAAGGGGAATCTAGAGGAGTTTGTCCAGAGCCCTTCACGGGGAATTCGGCAACACTCTTTGGTTATACGTGGTGTTTAGTGTAAAAGATTTAATTAGGTCATAATTGTTTTTAGCTTCCGCATTATTTGCATCATTTGGCATTAAGTGACCATTAGATTAGCCATCACCTATTCACCCCCCCTCTAGGTGAACCTTCAATTGGTATCAGAACCAAGTGCTCTTGATATTGGTCTAACAACCTAGAGTTAAAGATCCTCATTTTTAGGCTAATCACAATATTTTGTACACACACCATGGACTTCATGTCACCACCCATGTTTGACATTCTTACATCCTATATGGAAGGTGAAGATGTCCTTGTACCTCAAAGTCCTAGGCATTCATGTTTATCTTGCCACTACTAATAATGCATATTGTTTAGATGGTAAGAATTTTGAGGCTAATGCAAAAGCCCTTAATGCTTTAAAGTCTACCCTAGATGATGTTTATTTATCTAGAGTTTCTAACTTTGTTTCGGCTTTTGTTTTGGAATACCCTCATCTCCCTTGGCGAAAAAGATCAATACTATGCGGGGAGTGATTCGAACGTTGGAAGCGACACCTCCAACAAGTGCTATATGGTCAAGGGGATAACCCCTTGAGGTAACTACCGAATCCGAGGATGAGGATGTGACATGTCATATGATGAGCTATCTACTTTTTGTCATCTATTGCTTGAAAAATATGACATGATTAAGAAAGATAATAAAAATTTGAAAAAGAAACTTGATTGCATGCATGTAGAACATGGTACATTTAGAAGTAACATTGCATGTTTAGAAAAAGAAAATAATGTTTTGAAAAATGAAAATGTTTCCCTTATGTCCAAATTGAATTATTTATGTGAAGGAAACACTAATTTGAAAAATGAAATTATTTTGGTGAAAAAACAAAAAGAAGTTGTTTTTCAAGAAAATAATATTTAAAATGAAAATTTTTTTGAAAATGAAAAAGAAAAACAAAAGGTTTCTAAAAAGAAAAGACTTTTGATCATGCTTTACATGCCACCACTTCTATTGATCAAAATGAAGTAAATGTTTTGAAAATAGGATTAATTGTTTGAGCTCAACTTTGAGCAATTGTGCATTTAATCATAAGAAATTGGAGTCCTTGTTTGCAAAGAAACAAACTCCTCATGTTCATGCACATTACTCTCATCATGCATATGCTTATGTTGTACGTCACGATCACAATCACACTCATAAGCATTCTAAGGTGTACAAATGTATACATTGTGGCCGCAAAGGCCATCTAGCAAATTTTGTTATGACAAGTTGCATCATTTTAATTTTGCTAATAAAAATGTTTGGGTGCCTTACAACAAGACTAACCCCAAGGACCCAAGAAAAAATGGGTACCAAAACCCCCACCCATGTTTTTGATGTAGGTGAGGGATCTCTCAAGACGTGAGAGATTTGGTGCCTTGATAGTGGATGCAATGGACTTGATGGACATACATTTGGATGCATCACTATCAAGGAGCTTTGGTGGAAAGACCACCATTTTTGGAGCTTTGGAGTTGGTATCAATCTCTAAACTCCTACTTTTTATGTTCATGCTTGTTCATTTATAATATTCATAGCATGTTCATGTTTTATGATTTGTGTGCTTCATGTGGTATTTACATGCTTAGATGTAGAATGTGTCAAACTTGCATTTATACATATATGAATAGTGAACTATAATTGACTCATATATATTTGAACTTCATGCTCATTTGTATCCACTATATGCATATGTCACGGACCGATGTCCTCTGAAAAGCCTGACTGACAAATTGGGGTCCATTGTCATGGACAATTCGTCGAGGTACACTAAAACGGTAGATGATGTGATGTTTAACGAATTGATCACATCAGATGACTTTACCTCCTTCAAGGAAATGGCTTCAGCCCATTTAGAGAGTAATCGGTTATGGCTAAAATGAACCATGTCCTTTTGATGATGGTGGGCTGATAGGGCCAACTATGTCCATGCCCCCACATCTCAAATGGCAGGTAGAAGTTGTAGAGTGGAAGTGTACTAGCGCTTGATGGATGAAATCGCCATGAACTTGGCAGGCGTAACATCGTTTGGCATAAGTGATGACGTCAGGATCATCTTACGCCAATAATACCTCAATCTTCGAAGCCGATCCCCAAGTTTTGGACTAGGTTGATGGGCTCCACACATGCCGTCATGCGCTTCTTTCAATACCACCTGTGCCTCTTTTTGTGATAGGCAGCGAAGTAAGATCCCATCATACGATCGACGATACAGTGTTCGCGTGATCACATTATAGTAGAATTTGGGGGCTTTCCTTCTAATGCAGCCGCTTCTTTGGTATCATCAGGCAGGATGTCGTACAAGACATAATCAATGTAAGGGAATCGCCAGTCTCTAGGCTCTGGGCCGGTTGACGACTCAAGAGCTTCTTTGACTTGACAGTCTTCTGTCGGCTTCTGGGAATCCTCAGAAGCGATTCTTGGGCAATACAGGTCATGGCTGTGGACAAGTATTTTCTCTACTACTCCAGCTGGAAGGGTTAAAGAGGCAGCGAGAGACGCCAGTGCATCTGCATGCGCATTTTGCTTGCGGGGTACATGGTCGATGTAACAGTTTATGAACCTCTCGGCCATGTGGATAGTTGCGTGATAATAGGGTATACTAGATCTTCATGTCTGACTTCGTACTCCACGCGAACTTGGTTGACAATAAGTTTAGAGTCACCATATGCCTCGAGATTTTTGACGCCAATCTCATCGGCGAGTTGCATTCCAATCAAAGGGCATTGTACTCCGCTACATTGTTTGAGCAAGGCTCGGTTAACGAGAAGGCTCGAGGAATCACATAATTCTGTGGGGAGACAAGTACTACCCCCACTCCTGCTACGACATATCCTTTCGGGCCTGTTCTCGATGCGCCATTAAAGAAAAGTTTCCATACTTGTCTTTCAAAAGATGTCTGGGTTAGACAAACTTCAGCGACCTCGTCTGGGAGATCCTCGTAAAGTTCGGTTGCCTTCGGATCTTGAAGGTTTAACCTAGGACCGTTTGTCAAATCATACCCCATACTTTCCATCATTCTGAATACATTTGGCTCATAATGACCGAACTGAGAGGGTTCCTTCTCGCTTTCTGATTCTTCACGAGACATTGGCTCGGATTTGATTTGTCCGAAAAGAATTGATTTTTGGCCTTTCCGTCTTGCTGGAACCACGAATATTGATTCTTGCGCATCAACGGCATCTTGGTACGTTTCGAAGGACGACTTTACTGGTACATGCAATGATGTCGAAGCATCCATTGCCGACCAGGGGTCATCATTCACTTCAGTACTAGTGTCTGATGACACTGAATCAGAAGCGAACACAGAAAAATAAGCCAAATCTAATTCTTCATTAATATACCATCCGCCTACATCATTGGCGGTTTTATCAACATCGAGCTTATTATGCTCGTTACAAGTGGATCTAGTTCCCACATGCACTCTTCTTTCTCTGGCTCGGTGTCAGCTTCATTACCAGAGTCCGGCTCCTCTGGTTACAGGATCTCGTTTGTTTCCATAGAGTCCCGGTACAGGAGAGAGTCTGTGAAATAGTTCTCGACTCCCTTGAACGGATGCCTTTCGGCAATCAACGTTCGTACCTTTCCACTCCCGTCGATGTATTTCATGACTTGGTGGAGAGTGGAGGGAACGATGGAATTATGATGAATCCATGGTCGTCCCAGCAGCAAATTGTATGAGGTGTCGGCATCGATCACGTAGCACATCACTTCCGATTTTAAGTCTCCAATTTGACATTTGAGTTTGATCTTCCCCATTGGGCGAGTACCATTGGCATTGAACCCATAAATGGTAGTCTGGGTGGCGCTCAACTGGTGGGTAGGAATCCCTAAATATTACATGACCTGGCGAGGCATAATGCTCAACGCGGACCCTAGATCTACCTAAACGCGGGTCAATTCAGATGATCCAATGTACCCTGTGAAGTATAGGGGTCGATCATGTTTTCCCTTAACCTGCATATCATCTGTCGTGAAGGTGATGCAGGAAGCATTTTGGGAGGCATGGAGGCTGATTGAGCTTGAACCTACACAAAAATACAGTATTTCAGAACTTTAAATAGAGATGTGCAAAAGAATGAAAAAGATTTAGAAGATGTGGTGTTGGTGATCTAAACTAAAAATTACAAGAAAAAAAAGAAAAACTAAAAATAATTACTTACCTCCTTTTGACCAAAAGCTTACCTTGAATCTTTGGCAACGATGTTACCTTGAAGTGGAGGCAATCAGCGCATAGCCCATAAGAGTTGATTATTGTCTCTTCCACATTACATCATCAAGACAAAACAAGCATGAAATGATACAGAGAGACTCAAATCCATCGTCATGAGCTATCGGTGGCACTCGCAAAGGCAAGGCTCTTTCGATGCTATAAGACTCACTTGGATAGCAATTGGTACAAGAATGAGTGAAGTAGAAAAGAAGAAGAACACTAAAACGAAGTACATACAAAAGGAAAATACAGATTCGATTTCATAACTATAAAAGAAAGGAAAGAAACCTTACACCGGTGTTACTCTCAACACAAGCTTCGTTCTCGTTCTCCTATGAAAGTCTGATCTCCTCTGAATTACATAAATGAAAACTAAAAATTACATGAAAAGAAAAAAAAAGCCTACACTAAAAAATGAAAAACTGGACTAAATCCTATCTCTGCATGATCGTCCCATTTTCAGTGAAAATCCTGCCCTTTTATAGGCAAAACCCAGAGGGGAGAGGTGTGAGAAGATAAGGGGAGCAAACGCTCCCCCTAACTCCATAACAAAGCCGCGAAAATGCGGCTCTGGCCGCGTTTTCGCGGCCAGGGTGTGGCCAGGTGGCCACACCCTGTTGGTGGAATTCCCTGGTTTCACGTTCTGGCTTTATCTTCAGTTGGATTTCTCGTTAAGTCCGGGATTTTGACGAAATGGCCTTTTCCTTGGCTTCAACCTATCGATTCAGGGAGGATTCTTCTCAACCGGTTTTCAACCTCTCTGATATGCCAAGATTTTGCCCTGATTCCTTGATTTTGAATTTAGTCTGAATTAAGTCAGAATTTGGTGGGCTTTTGGGATCATTTCTCTTCACTCTCCTTTAGGAATGGGCCTGCAAATAAATTAAGCATTTAATTAGGAAAATGCAGAGTTTATTCTACAATAAGTAGGAGAATATGATAATAAATGTGCACTATTAGTGACCAATCACACCCCCATACCTATCTTTTGGTTGTTCTCGAGCAAAACAACTAAACTATACTAAGGATTATTAGACCACTTTCGCAGGTCACGCGATTGCACTGAGCATGTGCAACAAGCCGTTAACCTCTAGGTCTCCCCTAGAGGACGAGTTTTGTCTCGTGAGGGTTTTCAGTGGATTACACCCACAAAATCCATAAAGAAAGAGAAACAAAGAGTTAGTATTTTCGAAAAGCATTTTGAAAGAGAAAAATATTTGAAAGATAATTATAAGACTTAAGTAATCTATAAGTTATAGGAAAACTGAATTTTTCATTCCTAAACTTAGTCTCTATTCAAAAATTTGTTATCAATCAAAGTAAGGAGTCAAATTGTACTTCTCACCTTGTCTATTACTTTACCCTAAGTCATATGCACCTTTGTGATTGTGAAAATTTGACTAAGGGTTCTTTAACTCTAACTCTTATGCCTTATTTATTTTTATATATATAAATTTTTTTGGTATTATTCCTTAGTTCTATTAGGCTTTCTAATCTGCCCATGTAACGAGCCTTTAATCGATGACTCCCAAACCAAACGGTCTTAGGGCACCGGATGAGAAAACACCCCAAGGACTTAAGGACTCGAGCAAACAAGGCCACAAAACTAAGGATTGTATTATTTGAACCCCTTTTAGGCGTGAATACTTATGCTTCATGAGGCATAAATACCCAGCTTAATCAGAGGATTTATATATATACTTTTTTTTCTCAAACTTATCTAATTATCTTTTGCATAAATACTAAGGCTTGCTTAGGCCAAAGCACCTAGCTAATCAATAATTAGATTTGTTTATATATATTTTTTCTTTTTCAGAATATTTTTTATAAGGCATAAGAATCTTTATTTTTGAACCCTAAGTGTGTAAGTGTATGAAGTATGCATATTTCATTAAGGTAAAGATCAAGACTAAATTACTTTGACAAATTATCTTCCTAACCTTAAAAATCAAACAAATAATCTTATTTTGACCAAGTTAAGAAATCCTAATTTTAATTTTCCTATTCCTTAAAATTGACTTAATTTCTTACAAAAAATATGTCAAAATATTGTTTCTATTTTCAAAAAGTTTTTAAAAGTAAAAAAAAAATTTAATAAAAAGAAAAAACCTAAGTTATGTTAGACCCTCCCCCACACCTATCTCATGCTTTGTCCTTAATGTATGAATTAATGCATAGATGCATGAAAAAGAAGAAAGGGAAGAAAAATGTTACCTTAAGGTGGTGCTTTCGGTGGTGGTCTGATTGGTCCACGAAATGCGGCCCAATCAACTTTTCGTGGAGTTCGGAGGAACTCACCAGAAATTTCTCTAATATAACCCCATTAAAATGATGTATCCATGAAGGATTTTTATTAAAAATTTAACCCCATCTAATTTTCAAATTTCATAATTAATTTCGGAGTCAAATTTGTTAACCGCTTTGTCCCAGAATGGAGTATGAAAAGATAGAATGTTTGACTTGGACTCAGGAAGTACAGGAACTAATACCGACTCAGGAAGGTGACTTAAGTCAAGTAAAGGTTCAGGAGTCAAGACTGGTTCAAGAAGCGGGTCCAAGTCAAGAAGTTGAAACTCAAATTCACATATTCCAACAATGGAATGTGACTTAATATTGGTGATTCAAGTTCAAGAAGGTAGGTGTGGGAATCAAAACTGACTCTAAAATATTACTCAAGTCGGGTAACAAAACAGGAGTCAATATTGATTCGAAAATTTGAACTGAATCATAGATTTGAGAATCTAGGTCATATTTCTCATTGGGTTCAATGTCATAAAAATGAGAACTTGCCAATTTGTCAATAGGACTTTCAAAAGTGTAAAATTGGTCAAGTTCAATATTATCATCAAAGATGGGTGATTCAATTTCATGATGAATTGGCACAGGATCCAATGTTGACTTGGGGAAAAGATTGAAATCAGGTGAAGACACCGGAGTCATTATTGAATCAGGAAGTAGAATTGAGATTCAGGATCATATTCATTTTCAAGTTCTATTTCAGGAAAGGGATAACTTGCCAAACTGTCAATATCATTTTCAAAATTTAGAGTTTGGGCAAGTTCAAATGATTGTTCTGAAATGGAACCTTATTTTTCAAAACAACATGACTCTTCGTCTCTAACAGAATGGTTAGCGACATCAGAATTGGTCAAACGGTGAGAACGTAGAGATTAGACCATCATATCTATGCCATGATTACGAGCATTTTGAGCCTGAGTCATGGCTTCAAGCATCTTTTCATAGTTGATTGGTTCATTGTTTTGTTGAAAAGATGAATTGTTGTCTTGGAATTGGTGGTGAAATTGTGAGTCCATCAGATTTTGTGATTTTTGTTTGGACTCACGCATACTCATTTCTAAAATTGATGGTTTTCTATTTTGGACTGGTGGAACTGAGTATGAATCTTGAAAATATTGTGGACAAGGTGGATAAGGAGGACAAGTTGGTTGAAAATTGGATCGAGAGAGGTGAATCCCCACTGACTCTGTGAAGAGTTGAAATTATTCTGAAAATTATGGTTATAAGATTGGGGGCATGGGTTATATTGATTCGGATAAGACCAATCCAGTACACTAGGTTGGTTAAAATCATGATATATCGGGTTGGTAATATCCGAAAAAGAGGTTGGTGTGTAATATGAATTACCATTAAAATTGAAAAAATTGTTGTTATAAGCCATATCACACAATAAAACACAAACAAAAAGGAAAACAAACAAATAAGCAAACAAAAAAAAGAAAAAATTCTAACCTAAGTTAGAGCAGACCTATGACCTAGACGACTCCTAACTGGTTAGACTGTCCATGGGGGTATAATGCAGACTTTGACTACAAGCTAATCAGCCAGGTCAGGGCAAGATTGGTGGGAGGTTATCCGTCTGAGACGTTCCTTAATTAAATAACCACCAACCTTCGGGCTTTCGGCCCTTAATCCCTTTCCTAGACACTGATTTGGCAGGAGTCAAATTCCAACACCTTTCCCTCTTAGGATAATCTCCTAATTGAGTCCGAGATGTCCCTAGGGCCAACGTCTACTCATTTTTAGTTAGGCTCGGGTTAGTGAGTGCTTGGAATCTGATTTTTGGGCCAAGGAAGGGTGACTAAATCCCCACCTTATCTTGTTATGGGGTGGTGCCCTTAAGATCAGTTTGTGCAAGTGTACAAGATATACAAACAAGATTCACTCAAAGCGATGTAAATCAACCAAGAGATGAGTCCTATTCTAAATGCAATGCGAACGTACCTCGCTCCAGCACTCTTCAACAGTAAAGTAAATGAATTGAAAAGACACGTGCCTAAAATGCAAACGTCTAATCAATTTTTCAAACTTTTCAACAAGTATTTTACTGTTGGTTTATTAGCAGGCTCCTGGTGATGTCATACAAGAAATAAGTTTGCAGAAACTCTAATTTTGCAAAGCAAGCAGCCCTGCAAAAAGCCAGTCAGTAGTCAACTCTTCCTTATCGCGGAACCACGGCTAGAGCCGAGCAAACGCGACAATTCAGAGGGTACTTGGTCTCTGTTTTTTGAACAGAGGCCTAAGACCACTTATATGTTACTGCAATCTTTTTTTTCCTGCTTTTCCTGCCCTATAACCTGCAACAGAGAAGAAAAATTCATTTTAGTTTTAAAAATTCAATAAAAAACCGTTACCCTCCCCGGCAGCGGCGCCAAAATTTGATTGAGCTTGAACCTGCACAAAAATACAGTATTTCAGAACTTTAAATAAAGATGTGCAAATGCTCAATTCTACCGCAATAGCTAGTGGCTATGCGGGTCGTGATCCAGAAGAAGGGTTAGCGATAGATGCGTTCAAGGTTTGTATTGAAATCTTTGTGAAGAAAAACAAAGGTTCTTCTTTGTTTTAAGAAATGAAAATGAAAAAGAGTTAAGTTAAAGTTAAGTGAGGAAGAAAGTGGTAGAATGAGAAAGTGAAGAAAAATGGATGTACAAATAAATTGAAAAAGAATGAAAAAGATTTGGAAGATGTGGTGTTGGTGATCTAAACTGAAAATTACAAGAAAAGAAAGAAAAACTAAAAATAATTACTTACCTCCTTTTGACCAAAAGCTTACCTTGAATCTTTGGCAACGATGTTACCTTGAAGTGGAGGCAATCAGCGCATAGCCCATAAGAGTTGATTATTGTCTCTTCCACATTACATCATCAAGACAAAACAAGCATGAAATGATACAGAGAGACTCAAATCCATCGTCATGAGCTATCAGTGGCACTCGCAAAGGCAAGGCTCTTTCGATGCTATAAGACTCACTTGGATAGCAATTGGTACAAGAATGAGTGAAGTAGAAAAGAAGAAGAAGAAGAACACTAAAACGAAGTATGTACAAAAGGAAAATACAGATTCGATTTCATAACAATAAAAAAAGAAACCTTACACCGGTGTCACTCTCAGCACAAGCTTCGTTCTCGTTCTCCTATGAAAGTCTAATCTCCTCTGAATTACATGAATGAAAGCTAAAAATTACATGAAAAGAAAAATAAAAACCTACACTAAAAAATGAAAAACTGGACTAAATCCTATCTCTGCATGATCGTCCCATTTTCAGTGAAAATCCTGCCCTTTTATAGGCAAAAACCCAGAGGGGAGAGGTGTGAGAAGATAGGGGGAGCAAATGCCCCCCTAACTCCCTAACAAAGCCGCGAAAACGCGGCTTTGGCCGCGTTTCTGCGGCCAGGGTGTGGCCAGGTGGCCACACCCTGTTGGTGGAATTCCCTGGTTTCACGTTCTGGCTTTATCTTCAGTTGGATTTCTCGTTTAAGTACGAGATTTTGACGAAATGGCCTTTTCCTTGGCTTCAACCGATTGATTCAGGGAGGATTCTTCTCAACCGGTTTTCAAACTCTCTGATATGCCAAGATTTTACCCTGATTCCTTGATTTCGAATTTATTCTAAATTAAGTCAGAAGTTGGTGGGATTTTGGGCTTATTTCTCTTCACTCTCCTTTAGGAATGGGCCTGCAAATAAATTAAGCATTTAATTAGGAAAATGCAGAGTTTATTCTACAATAAGTATGAGAATATGATAATAAATGTGCTCTATTAGTGACCAATCAGAGGCAATCCTCTACATCTTCTTCCTGTGGTCCAGCCGCTCGGCATTAGCTAGAGCCTCTCTTAAAGCTTCTCTGGTTGACTTTGATAGCCTCAGGAGCTCGTAAAAAGTGATTCGAGCCGGGATATTAGCTAGTTGAGTTAGGACGTCAAAGCGGTAAGGTGTTGCGGATCCTTCCGCATTGTCTTTTGAGAGAGCTTTAGAAAACCGAAGCTCTTTTTGCCACGGGTTATTTCGTGGAGAACTTGACTGACTCTGTAGCGGGTTTGGGAGAAGCTGTTACCATTTCGTCATACATTTTCAAATATGACTGGCCCGAACGAGTTTTCGCCACAAGTTGATTGGGTTCTGCAGCGAGAACTATTGTTTCCTCTTCTGAATCAGTCAATGAGGGAACATCAGTTTCTGCTTCGCGGGAAGAAACACACACCACATTGCAGGACGAAGCCTTCGCCTTGCCTTTGGACCTTCTGCTGGTAACAATGGTCCATTGCTGGCCATCCACAAGGTCAGGATGAACCCACATAATTTTCCCCTGAGGTGTGGGGACAGGTACAAGACCCTTCTCTCGCTGATGGTGAGAGTCTATGTTGATCATTCTTAGTTCCCCTTTAGGGATGGGGACCACTCCAGAGGGTGTTGGAGGTTGTCTTCCAAACTAGAAGAATGATGTCATATTAGCCGTCACTTGCTTCTACTCTGGACGGAGTTTTAGTATCTCTGCGTCAATTAGAGCCTGAAGGATGTCTTTGAAGATATAACAGCTCTTGATGGGGTGTCCCAGCATCCTATGATACAGCCAGTAGTTGGGATTATCGGTTTTACCGACTTCTTCAAGACGTCTAGCTTCAGGAAACTTTAATCTGTTGCTCTTATTAAGTAATTTGAACAGCGAGTCAATATGTTCGTCCTTGAAGGAATACTGCTTACTGGCACGTGGGTGGCTTGAAGAGCCACTTCCCTTGACCGGTTGAGGTTTGACAGGGGATTTGACTTCTGTCGCTAAGTTATCCTTCCTTTTTGTTTGAAGGGATGCGTCTGGCGCACGCCTTATCGACCTTTTAGGCCTGGGCTTGTATTCTTCTGCCCTAACCCTGGTGACAATTTCTTTAGCCTGTTCACCTTGCTGGACCAATTACTTCCAGGTGCGGCTTTCAACAACTCCTATTTGGGCGAGGAGCGGAGTTTGTAGATTGTGGCGGCATGTTTTCACGAGGGTGACCTGGGTCATACCGCTAGGACATCGCAGTGCTACACTCTGGAATCTTTCTACAAATGATTTGATGGACTCCCCCTTTCGCTACTTTGTAGCCAAAAGAGTAGCCATTGTGACCTCCGAGTCGTCTTCAAAGAAGCGTGTCAGGAAAAGCTTCTCCAAATCACCCCAATTTTTAATGGAGCCTTCTGGGAGCTTCATGAACCATTCGAAGGCGAGCCCTTTTAGGGTGCCAATGAATAAACGTGCCAAGATGACATCGTTATCTACCATGTTCCCCGTCTGAGACTTAAAGTAGTAGATATGTTGGTTCGGTGACCCTTTGCCGTCGAATGCTTGGAGGGTCGGAACTTTGAACTTGGGAGGGTATGGAATAAGGTCCCACTCGGCTGGATATGGCCGGACCACTTCTGCTTTTTGGAGGCCATTCCGATTAATAAGGGCCTCGAGATGTTGCTCTAATTGATTCATTCTTTTAGAGTGAACCCTCCATGGTCCTGGTTATCTTTCTCTTTGGATGAGGATTTAGACGAGCCAGAAGTAGATTGCTCTTTCTCCTCAATGTGTACAGAAGATGAGCTTTCTCTCTCTTTTCGTTTGCCTTTAGACTTTTTAGAGGAAGTTTTATCGGTTGACTTCCTCTTGTCTTCAAGCAATTGTGCCAGTATCTGCTCGAGGGTATCGATAGATTCTTGTTGAGCACGAATCATCTCGAATTGTTCCTTCTAGACCTGGGCTTGCTGCTCCAAGCGCCTGGCTGTCTCCTCAGGAGTATTTGTCATGTATATAAAGGCCTCCTTCTCTATGAAAGAGTTCGAAGCCTGTGACTCTGCAATAGCAGAATGTGAGTCATTTACTTCAATGCCCCAAGCCAGGGCACTGCAATTGATCTGGGCAATTACCCCAGTCCGGGTGCGAGTATATCGGTACACTCATTCTGGTTTTGTGTCAGACTCGTCGGCACTGATCACAGGTTGCTTCCCCTACTCCTGCTTGTCATGTTTGCAGTGATTTCAGGGTACTCGGTATCAGAGAAAGTCCTCCTTCTGTGGGAGCGACTTCTTTTAGCTGATCGGGGAGCTAGAGTCAGCTGTCTGAATCTAGAGTGCTGGCTTGTACGTGAACCGCAACGGCACTCAGAGAGCATTGTGATAAGCTGTTCACAGCAACACGATAGAGTGATCCAACTAGCACTTCTCTTCCTCGTCAAATAATCTCTTAGATTCGTGGGAGGGGGATCGCAGAGATTAGCTTCGGATTGTCGAGGGTTTTTTAACTTACGAGAGTTCTCCTCGCTTCGCAAACCTGAGACGCAAGGTTCTGAGACGTGAGGCTCATGAACGCAACTCCTGCGTCGCAGCTCTGGAACGCAAGTCTGGCGTCTCTGCTGAGAAGAGACGCAGCTCTCGTGTTGCCGATTGTCGCATCTGGATAGAGATGCTTGAGAAACGCAAGGCTGCTGGGGGTCCCACGTACAGAGGCGCGGGGTCTCATGTCTTTAACAAAGAGCACGGACTTCGCGTTGCTGTTTGTGGCGTTTAGGAAGCGGTGCTTCAAAAATGCGAGCTTGGTGAATCTCACGTTTAGGTTGCCAAACGCGTACTTCACGCGTCTGACATGGTTCAGAAGAGACGCCGGTCAGAACCTCGCGTCTTACCTCTATTGGACAAACTGTTGTCCCAACTTGTAGTTGACGCATACGCCGCCTCTGCCGCCGCTCGGCATTCCGGTTACGTCATGTGGGTTGAAAGGAACCCCCGGTAACCTGGGACTGAGGAAGGGGATGAACAGGCTAAACATCAGGAACGTTAACCACGCGGGCCTCCTGAGAGACGTTGACGCCGGCGTTACGCATGATGCGATTAGCCACGACATCCTTCTCACCAATCGCGTCTGAGAGGATCTCAGAGCGAACTTGAGAACAAATCTCCGAAGAGACTTTTTGGTAGACCCGCGCCTTTGGGCTCTTAGAGCCGGAAGAGAGAAACTCTTCATACTTCGCCTGGTCGAATTCCACGACAAGTGATTCGACCGTTTTTCCCATACAGGTGACGTCACCTTGCACCACAACTTGCTCGTCAGTAGAGAAAGTGGTCCCCAGCGGAGTCGCCATCTCCTATTTAGAGGGAGAAATTCGTGTAAAGTTTCCTTGAATCAAATAAAAGATTACAACGAATTAATACTCCGACTACAAGGGAGGGAAGATATTCACAATTGAATCTCCCCTTTGTTTAATGCTGGGTTCTTGGTGTGGCGATGGAAAGTGAATCTTATTTTCTGTTGAACGGGTGAATGTCAGGACCCCTTGGGAATCCTCTCTTTGGATAGCAGACGGAGTAACACAGCTCCTGTCAACCAGGAATCTCAAAGAAATTGTAGGCAAAAATTAAATTGTACGCAGCAAGTTGTTCGAAGAGTTGAACTCTCTCTTTCTTTTCAGTGGAAGTCTTGGTGATTTTACAGCTCACAAGTGAAATTCTTTTTCAAGAATTATCTGCCCGACCGACCCCTTCTCCCTAGCAAACGGGGCTATTTATAGAGGCTTCAGGGGTGAACGTGCCCCCTAAAAACGCTCCATAATGGGGGGTTAACTTCCTCATTACGTGGGCAGTAAATGACCCAATAACGAGGGCAGTTATAACCGAGGCGCAGGTCTCGACCCTCACGTCTTGGTGCTGCAGTGATGCTGAGACGCGGGTTTTGACCCTCGCTTCTTGGTGCTGCAATGATGCTGAGACACGGGTTTTGACCTTCGCGTCTTGGCGCTGCAGTGATGCTGAAACGGGGTTTCGACCCTCGCGTCTTGGCGCTGCAGTGATGCTGAGATGCGGGATTCGACCCTCGTGTCTTGGCGCTGCAGTGATGGCTATGATTAGCCCTGCGTCTGGAGTTTGGCCTCTGCTTTTTGATGACTTGTCTTTAGTGATTTTTAGACAGCCTATAAGGTTATGGATGAGTAACCCATGTTTATTATCCTAAAGGATCCTTGCGCATAATTACTAAATTCTGGTAAGTTGCGGCTATGTCTCTTCTAAATTGTCGTCATTTAGTCTTATCACAAATAATTGCACAATAAGTTGATGAATTCTTTCTAATATTGTCTACCTTGTTTTCGCATATTGCATTAGACTGAATTATCCGTGTCACAAAGTAAGGATATGATTTTTCACAAGTAGGAGGGAAAGATTTTATGATGGTTCCTTTATATGAATAACCAAGTTAGCCCGATGAACGATTGAAAGCCATAAGATACAAATTTTGGGTTTAGAAGCTAAGTATTCAATTATGGCTATGAATACAACCATTAGCAATTAAGGAAGATAAGGCAAGACTACATCCGATAGCAAGATGCGTATGAGTTAACCTTGTATATGCTAACTTAATTAAGTACCCTTGTACTCTAACTGTGGACATCTAAGCCCTTCTCAATTTTGCATGTAAAAAGGGGTCAGTTAGTTAGTGCAAGAATAAGAAGTAGATATGGTGGCACAATCAGTAAAAATCATACTACTATACAAGTAAAAAGTTAAACTTCCCAATGTACTAACTGGATGTGGCTATGGTCAAGTGAATAAGTCTGAAGCTAACCAAGTCATATGAAACTAGAATGACTAATGGGATGGTATATGGATGATTGTCACAAATAACAACCAATACATAATTACTCGAACCCAATATGTGAGTTGGTGACGATAACACTTAATCACCTGAAAAGAGAACGGAAGAACCAATAAACTCTTGATAAACTCCAAAATCGATATGAAATTTGATGATCATTTACACTTGCATACTGAACTTAAATCATTAAGTATTATACCTTGTGAATACGCGTAAAAATTTTGATAAAAGAAATGTGAGTGTTGTTAGAGTATAACTATTGAGCAATCATCTATAGTGAACAATTAGAGTAAGTCAAAAACCTGATTGGTGGGCTAATCAACTCTATCAGTTAAACAATAAGATGTATGAAGGGTGGAGTATAGCTAAATGCAAGACTTACTCGTACGAATTAGGAATTTATGTATTAAAAGTGTAATCAATGGTTAGACGAAATACTGAACGATTGACATTGATAATATTTTGTGTGTAAGTTGATTGTTACATATGAATGATACTGAAATATGAATGTGATTAAGTGTAACATGAGGTATATAGTTATGCATGCTCATACACATACATCTCTATCTGGATACGCAGTTGTTGATATTATGAATGAGAACTCAATTTACATGAATGAGATACGTGGTCACTTTACTGTTACTTTACAACTCATGTGTGATTGTATAACCAGTAAACCATGTACATCTTATTGATAATAGAATTACTAAGAAAGAAAGGTGAAATGTAACTTATGTTTGCATACACATATACAGTGAATTACATACATTCCCCAGTGATAGAAGTGATAAGCTGAGAATCGAACTATAATAAATGGTCAGATTGTTGTAATATGATGAAGTGATTGTTATCTGAGTGTATGTATACACATGCAGTGAACCACATGAAGATCTTCAGTAATAGAACTGATGAGCTGCAAAGCAAACCATAGTGTTTAATTGATATTCATATTGTTACTACACTGGTTGTTATCTGCATGTAAATATAAGCATGTCTTTCGCTTTCTTGCTCATTAGAGGAAGGGGCCGAGCGGGAGCTGGTAGGATGGGGAAGACGGTGTTATTGCATTATATACATTCATATATCCGGAGGAAGGGACCTGTATTGCACGGGCGGAGTGCGAAGACGGTGCTATATACATATATCCGGAGGAAGGGACCCGTATTGCACGGGCGGAGTGTGAAGATGGTGCTATATACATATATCCGGAGGAAGGGACCCGTATTGCACGGGCGGAGTGCGAAAACGGTGCTATATATCATATTGGGAGGAAGGGACCCGTATTGCACGGGCGGTGTGCGAAAACGATGCTATGATATACATATATTTACATCTTTACAAATGATTGAGAACGAATGGTTATGTGTGATACATATGTATGTGTGACACTAGGGGTATGTTGGTTCGTATATGATAATGAAAACATCAGAATACAGATTTAGCTGATTGAAATGAAATACTGTAAATTGTGTGAAAGTGTACATGTTAATCCATGCATTACTTGAAGTGTGATGCGATATTGTATTATGAGAAGTATGATATGATTATATGTTATACAAGTATGACTTGTGATGTATGTGTTATCTGAATACATAAATTAGGTTTATGACATAACTATAGTGGTTGGTGTATTATAGCATGGAATATAAGACACGTGAGTAACACACACTATATACACATAAGACGAGTTTAAATAACTAAGCAAAAATTTGTTTTTATGTAACTCATAAATCTTATCGCACGGAAAGATGAAAATCCAAGAAAGAAATTGGGAAGTACGATCAAAAGAGTCTGATCGTCCCAGAAATTTTAGATATCGGGGTCTTGATTATTAAATCATGGGATGCCTCTGATTCTTTGTCTTCTTACTGTTTCAGATTTCTCTTATTACTTGAATATTCATACTTCTCATTGATATATTATCATTTCCTGATTTATTCCTACTCTACTCACTGAGCTGTTGAGCTCACTTCCCGTAGATTATTATATTTTCAGGTCATGGTGAGGCGAAGACTTAATGTAAGATTTCAAGCGCCTTGTTAGAAATCCTGTTACATAGAGAAGTTTTAGAGTTGTACTTTGTGTGATTGTAATTTAGTTCTTGTTATATATATTCATTATCCTATTTGACGTGTACTTATATCAAGTGTTAGTGTTGAATAAATGGATAGTCTGAATCCATGTATTGTATGGAGATATGAGTTTGATTATAATTATGATGAGTTAGAGTTAAAGATGGTTTGGCATTATTATGTAGATGCCGAGAGGGGTGCTCTCGAGTACTTAATTATTGAGTTTTCATATAAGAGGCCGTGTGAGCCGAATTATATATATGATTGCGTGGGCGATTGTTGGGTTAGTTTATATGCTTGGATTGAAGATAAGTAGGCTGGTGTTGGCCAAAATTATTGTGATATGAAATGTATATTTGGACATTCAGTATTTACAAATGAGGTGCTGCTAAAATTTTCAGGGATATTAGAGATGAGTATGATAATCTATTAATCAATAGAGTTGTTTATGCAAATTGAAATCATTAGAAATCTGGGACCGTTACACGGGCACTCACATATCAGACCCGAGTAAGTTGTATAGAGTGTGAACTCTAGTATGGACTATCGGTGATGTGAGGCGCTAGTAGGGAGGTGATTGAACTATAAAACGGTACTGATTATTATTATTAGATCAATTAAAATGCGACACCTTTATATTCTCCAGTTACAGTATTATGCTTTGAGTTGACACCCTGTTTTATAACACATGACCTCTGTGATACCATGATTACTCCAGACACACTCTAGTTTTATTACCCTGAGTGCAACTCAAGTTATATGAATTCAGATGATGGTGACATTGGATATGTGGTATATGGATGAGGGTTTCCTTGTTTGGATTATCTCCTCGACGTATCTACCCCGTGAATCCATAATCTGAGCATATACAACTAGTTTTGTCCATACTTATATTTATCGCGTGTTTAGTGTATTTATCACATGTTTACCATATTTTGTCGCTTGATTATGTGTACCTATGCTCTCTATACCGTTTTCCATGCATGTTTTTCGATTCAGACTTATTGATATACATGCATTTACTTGATCTCGGATATACTGTCATTTTCCTTATATTACTTGTCATTTCCTGTACCTGCATGCCTGAACCACATCAGTTGATCATGTGCACGTGTGCCTGTTATGCACGCAATTTGGCTTTATCATATGTACTCGCTGGGGTTGCTAACAACCCTACATTCTCATGTCCAGATTCTGGGGTCTGGACCATGGTGGCTTGGCTGTAACTGATCAGAGTGTGCAGCGGATCCTCCCGTGGTGATCGGAGTGCAGCAGAAGCTCGGACACCGCCGTAGCTCTTCCTCCCTGCTTTTCTCCTGTTTGGCTCCCGAGGCCCTCTTGCTACTCGTGAGCACCTCTCACTTTTTGTATATCTCTTCATGTATTATGTACTTTTGTATTTTCTGGTGATGTAATATTTCTGTAATATTGTATCGCTTTCTGTGATAACCATGTACTCGTATTATTCTGTTGGAATGTATATTGCCACTGTGCTTCCGCCTCTGATTCTTGCCTGTACTGAAGCTCAGCGTACATAGGTGAGGGTATTTCCGACCTGCGTATATACGCCGCAGTGACGTCTCCGTACCCGTCAGTTTGGGGCGTCACAAAGAAGAGAGGTGAAGAAGAAAGGAAAGTAGTAAAATGGGTAAATACTCTTATTTTATTCATAATCTAACTGGGTGAACTTTATAATGTAGAAGATTGGGAGGGTAAATTTCTAATATCAAAAGTTTGAGAAGTAAATTCTAAGTCATAAGATTTTAGGGGTATTTAGAAAACCCTATCTTTTATAGTAAAAAAGTATTCATAAATAGAAAATAAGCGCTTTTAAAACGCTTGTAATTTAGGCCCATTTGGCACATTGTAAAATGGAGTCAAGAACAGTTTTCTTACGTATTCTGGAGCTTAGAGTTCTTCATTCTGACATGTAATTTTTGTGTGTGAAAGTATGCGAGATGAAAAAAATTGAGGGCTTTCGATCTCAACTTTTTAAGCTAATCAAATAAATTTTAAATAAAAACTTGTGTGAGACCTTTGGTACAGTTACCAAGCTTTATCATTCCTCTGGCTATAGGCTGAACCAAACCAGCCCTTAGCATTTAACATGGAGATATAAAAATTGAAAATACATTTCTCAAAAAAGAAAAGAAAAAGGAAAATGAAAATACAGCTGGCCAACAGGTTCAAAGACCAAAGCGGATTTGAGATTTTTCACATTCCGGAAGAGTACCGAGTGACATGCGTCCTCTGACAAGGCATTATATTCCTTCTTCAAGTTGAGGGGGCCCCGGGGGGCTGGTTTGGGAGGGGGGGGGGGGGGGGGGGGGGGGGGGTGGGGGGTCGGGGGTGGACTGACGTAACCTGCAAGCATCACTCAACTGGGAGTTGCCGGCTGATTTTGATTGAGAGGGAGATTAAAGTCGATGTATCTACTGATGGAGAGATCAAAAGTCCAACAACTTGTTGATGAGTTGTGCGTTTCAATTCATTTATTCTTTAGAAAAAGACAAAAAAAAAAAAAAAGAAAGAGAAATTTAATCCCACCCCCTGAGATCCCCTTGTCAGGACCCCTCTTGGTGTTTTTTCTTGTATCAAAACCCTCTTCTAACCAGTTATTTATGTTCTTTTCCTCTTGTCCCCACAAAAGGCAAATGGGTGATGCGGAGTATTTTATAATTCATATATTACCTCTTTAAAATGGATCAGAACGTAAGTTACGTCAGAGTATTAATTGCGTTTAACTTAAAAAAAATAAAAAGTTTTTGATACTGTCCACAT
Organism: Agave tequilana; assembly: GCA_038442645.1. Taxonomy (NCBI): domain Eukaryota; kingdom Viridiplantae; phylum Streptophyta; class Magnoliopsida; order Asparagales; family Asparagaceae; genus Agave; species Agave tequilana. The sequence goes on from JAVJIF010002408.1 coordinate 27,067, forward strand.
GTTAGCATCAAATTTATCTTAAAAAAAAAATAAAAAGTTTTGATACTGTCCACATGTTGCATCAAATTTATCTACCAAGCGTAAAAAAATGTGCAAACTTAGAACTGTCCACTTATAGCTCAAATTTGTACGTCTTCAACTGTTTATGAGATTTTATTTAAATAAAGCATTAAGTTATGTCAGTTTTGTGAGAGTTTAGGTTCTAGTACCATTTAATGTTTATATTATTGGTCTTAGATATTTAATAAACTAATTTAACAAATTGCCTATTTCTTGTATAATATTTAGTTGGCAAAATAAAAATAAGAAATTTCTTTTCAGTTTTAATTCTCTTGTAAACACATTATGCTATTAATTTTTTATAAATTTAATTTTCTAATTTTTTATTGCAACAATATTCTCAAAAAGTATTTTCACTAATTTGTTGAAAATAATAAATATATTAAAATAAAAGATAAACAATTTTATGTAAAATACATACATACTAAATAAAAATTAACAATTTTATATGAAAAATAGAGTTAAATTTGGTCCCTTTTTATAAACTGACAATAATATAGACAAAATAAGATACAATTGAACAACTTAATTATAATGGTCAATTTTAGTAAAATATGAACAATTTGACCTATAGTTGGATAGACTCAGGGCCGGCCCTGCGTTCTGAAAGACCAACGGCAAATGTAAAAATTATGCCTCTATATAAGCATACTAATTAGACTTTTTTTTTAACTATGTGATAGGCAAACTAATTAGTAACATTACATAGAAAAGAAAGTGACGGGTCAAGTCAAATATTAACAGCATTAGCAACCATCTATTAGTATCTAAATATATGGCTGCAGGGAGTGTTAGCATTAGCAACCAATTAATGTATGTGCATGGAGAACGAGGGGTCGAGTCAAAAATTAAATCCTCTGAGATTATAATTATTTAGCTACGGGATGTGAAAAAGACGCATGCATGCTCACAGCAGCACAGGAATTACAATGCCCGATTCCGCTCTTTGGAATGAATTCACCTGTGAAGAAGAAAAGCTTCTTTGTTTTTACTTTTTTTAATACCCTATATATGGGCAGAATTTTATTTTTGTGCCCCTGGCTTTTGGACCGTGGGCTCTTGCCGTGGTCGCCCTGAGTCAGAGCCGGCCCTGATAGATTGAAAATAATGTGAACAATTTCAGAGGCAAGTGGAAAACTTCAAACAGTATCAGTTTCTATAATTCTCGATTCATATAACAATAATTGATTTTCTTCTAAATTTCGACAGCATCTTCTCTATGATTACTATAGTGTCATGTATCACAATTATACAAGTTCGACCACCGCCGGCCTACCTATCACATCCTCGAAATCACAGCCTCAGTTATCAGCAATCATAGTATATATAAATTCGAGAGTAACCCTTTCGTCATTTTAGGAGTGGACAAGTTAACGTATAGGTGATATACCGATAATAATTGGGATAAGTTGACTCATAGGTGAACAAATTAAGCCTAAGTATAAAACGGACTATAAGAAATGAACAATTTTAGTTCTATTTTTTATATAAAACCTGTAACGCCCCGTTCCCGCGGATACGGAGACGTTACTGCGACGTATATACGCAGGTCAGAAATACCCTCTCATATATACGCTAATGTAAAAACCAGATTTTTTTACTAATTAAATTTTTATTATTTTTATTCTGAATCTCTCCTCATCCTAATTATAAAGAATTATTGTTAAATGATTTATCTAAAGTAGTATCCTCAATTTTACAATAACAACAATTTAAGCCTATTTAGGTGACCCACTTCCCCTTTTTAATTAAATTGTGATGATTGAGGATATATGGCATGAAGGTATAAGTACAAGTGTGTATTTATCAATTAGTGGCATTAATAAGGGTGAGAGTTGGCATGAATTGTAACCTAACCCCTTTTCTCTTAACCAAATCATATTTTTACCCTAATATTAAGATTAGGGGTAGGTATGCATGCTTGGGGGGGATCAAGGGCTAGGATTGCATTGAGGAATGCGATTCCAAGTGGCAACTAGAGAGAGACCTCCCCCACTTGGTAAATTGCACCAAAAATAGGGTTGACTACCCAATTTGCCCTCATATTCATCCTCCATCAGATCTGAAATTTCTCTCCTCTCCAAAAGTGAGAACTTGGAACCCTAATCAACCCTTTTTCTCTCTCAAAGAAATTCTGAAGTAGAACACCATCTCTAGATCAACCCTAATCCCTCACCACTCCTCTTCACCTTAGATCGAAGCCATTGCGAGAGGGGGGAGAACTCGCGCGCGTGCAGCAAGCACAGCAGCAGCAGCACGCCGCGCGTGCTGCTGGCTGGCCGTGCACGCGCGGCCTGAAGGGGGGCACCGCGCGCAGATCTTGGAGGGGGAGGCCGGATCTTGGAGGGGAGGTTTTGGGGTGAGTTGGGGGGGATCTACCACTTCTACATAAAGATTTTAGAGACCTCAAATTCTATTAGGGAGATGATCAGGAGAAAAGTTTTCAAGAACTAAAGGATAAACTAACATCGGCTCCAATCTTAGCCATGCCCATTGGAAACGAAGGTTATGTGGTATTCAGTGATGCGTCGAAGTCAGGACTGGGGTGTGTATTGATGCAGCATGGGAGAGTAATTGCATATGCTTCTAGACAACTAAGGAACCATGAGAGAAATTACCCAACCCATGACCTCGAGCTAGCTGCAGTCATTTTTGCCTTAAAAATTTGGCGACACTACCTTTATGGAGTATCATGTGATATATATACAGATCATAAAAACCTAAAATATATCTTCACCCAAAAGGAATTGAATATGCGTCAAAGAAGATGGTTGGAGTTGATGAAGGATTATGACTTGGACATTCATTATCACCCTGGGAAGGCCAATGTGGTGGCTGACGCTCTGAGTAGGAAGTCTGGAGGATCCTTAGCTGTATTGTTAACCCAGCAATCGGACTTGTTAAGGGAGATGGAGAGAATGCAACTTGAAATTCAAATAAGAGGACCCTGGTATGGAATAAACCAGATAAATCAAGTTAGCATTGGCTTCGACCTCAATGAAGAAATCAAGGAAGCACAAAAGAAGGATGATCAGGCAGCTAAAAATTTTGAAAGGGTGCAAAGAGGTGAAACTCAAGATTTTACCATTGTTAGGGACTTGCTAAGAAAGGGAAGCCGAATATTTATACCTCCAGATTTTAAGCTCAAGGAGCGAATTTTAACTGAAGCCCATTGCACCCCTTATACCGCACATCCTGGAGCAACCAAGATGTATCAGGATCTACGGACAAACTTTTGGTGGGAAGGAATGAAAAAGGACATAGCTAATTTTGTGCAGAGATGTTTGATATGCCAACAAGTTAAGGCTGAACACAAGAAGCCTTCGGGACTCCTCATGCCTTTACAAATCCCTGAATGGAAGTGGAGCAACATTACTATGGATTTTGTGACAGGGCTCCCTAGATCCCCTCAAGGATATGATGCCATATGGGTGATAGTCGACCGACTTACAAAGTCCGCTCATTTCCTACCCATCCGAATAAACTATTCGATGGATAGGTTAGCCCAGATCTACCTCCGAGAGATAATCAGGATTCATGGAGTTCCTGAGACAATTGTGTCAGATCGAGACCCTCGGTTCCAGTCAAGGTGTGGATCAGTCTATCCCAAGCTCTGGGCACTAAACTACACCCAAGTACAGCTGCGCACCCGCAAACTGACGGACAGTCAGAGAGAACTATTCAAATATTGGAAGATATGCTGAGAGCATGTGTGTTGGATTTCGGAGGCAATTGAGATAGATACCTACCATTAGTAGAGTTTGCATATAACAATAGTCATCAATCCACTATTGAGATGCCGCCATTTGAAGCCTTGTACGGTAGGAAGTGTAGATCTCCAATTTGTTGGGAAGAGATGGGAGACCGAGCATTGTTTGGATCTGATATAGTACAAGAAACAACGGAGAAAATCCGGATAATAAGGAAAAGAATGAGAGCGGCCCAAAGTAGACAGAAGACATATGCAGATCGGCGCCAGAGACCCTTGGAGTTTGCAGAAGGCGATAAAGTTTTCTTGAAGATATCACCAATGAAAGGAATGATACGGGTTGGCATACGGAATAAGTTAGACCCCCGTTATATTGGGCCCTTTGAAATATTGGAAAGAATTGGACCTCTGGCCTATCGGTTAGCCTTACCACCAGAGATTGAGAAAATACATAATATATTTCATGTGTCACAATTAAGAAAATACGTACCAGATCCGAACCATGTCCTTAGATACTCACCACTGCAACTCCAAGAAGACTTATCATATACAGTGGAGCCAGTTCAAATTCTAGACCGTAAGGAGAAACAACTGCGAAGCAAAGCAATCCCTTTAGTAAAAGTATTATGGAGAAGTAAAGAGATCGAAGAAACTACCTGGGAACCAGAGGAAGAGATGAAGCAAACCTACCCACAACTTTTCCTAGGTACGTCAGGCTTCGGGGTCGAAGCTCCCTTTTTTGGAGGGTAGAAATGTAACAACCAGATTTTTTACTAATTAAATTTTTATTATTTTTATTCTGAATCTCTCCTCATCCTAATTATAAAGAATTATTGTTAAATGATTTATCTAAAGTAGTACCCTCAATTTTACAATAACAACAATTTAAGCCTATTTAGGTGACCCACTTCCCTTTTTAATTAAATTGTGATGATTGAGGATATATGGAATGAAGGTATAAGTACATGTGTGTATGTATCAATTAGTGGCATTAATAAGGGTGAGAGTTGACATGAATTGTAACCTAACCCCTTTTCTCTTAACCAAATCATATTTTTACCCTAATATTAGGATTAGGGGTAGGTATGCATGCTTGGGGGGATCAAGGGTTAGGATTGCATTGAGGAATGTGAGTCCAAGTGGCAACTAGAGAGAGACCTCCCCCACTTGGTAAATTGCACCAAAAATAGGGTTGACTACCCAATTTGCCCTCATCTTCATCCTCCATCAGATCTGAAATTTCTCTCCTCTCCAAAAGTGAGAACTTGGAACCCTAATCAACCCTTTTTCTCTTCTCAAAGAAATTCTGAAGTAGAACACCATCTCTAGATCAACCCTAATCCCTCACCACTCCTCTTCACCTTAGATCGAAGCCATTGCGAGAGGGGGGAGAACTCGCGCGCGCGCGCAGCAAGCACAGCAGCAGCAGCACGCCGCGCGTGCTGCTGGCTGGCCGCGCACGCGCGGCCTGAAGGGGGGCGCCGCGCGCAGATCTTGGAGGGGGAGGCCGGATCTTGGAGGGGGAGGTTTTGGGGTGAGTTGGGGGGGGATCTACCACTTCTACATAAAGATTTTAGAGGCCCAACTTACATTTTCAGATCTGAATTCAAGGTGAGTACACCTAAACTATTAGGGTAATTTTTCATCAAATTTAGAGAAGTAGAAAATTTTTAATTATGTATAGATGACCCACAAGTATGCTTAATTTGCTATTTTGTGATTATCATTAAGCTAAATGAGACCTAATTGGGTATTACATAGTTGTTATTTCTCTAAATTATCATGTGATGAAATGCATGTGTGAGATGTGTTCTAACTTACTTATCATGCCTAAGTGAGACGATTTAGTATAAAAATTCGTTGTTTTGTGATTATCATTAAGCTAAATGAGACCTAATTGGGTATTACATAGTTGTTATTTTCTTAAATTATCATGTGAATGAAATGCATGTGTAAGAGATGTGATTTAACTTACTAATTATACCTAGTGGTGGAATGCATGTGTAAGGCATACGCTTTAACTTACCAATCATGCTTAGATGAGCCAATTTAGTATGATAATTCGCTGTTTTTCTTTATTAATATCATGATAGTCAACTGGATATGTACGTGGCATAACCATTACCTTTCATAAATAGAAATGATATGATGCATGTGTGAGGTGTATGATCCATACCAATATCACTCCATGAATGACAAGCTATTGACATCGAGTCTTACATTATGTCTACTCAAATGTAAGGGGAAGACCCCTCCTTACACTATGACGTTGTGTTAGGTACCAACAAGTATATGGGAATAATGCATGTTTTCATGTAGGGTTGAATGTGGCATGTCATGACTTTATCGTGATATTGGGAAACCACCAAGTACATGTTTTCTTTCCTCTTGTTACGCATCAATTGTGTGTATGACGTGTAAGTTAGTCTTTAAATTTCTTGCTAAGAGCATAATGACTTAAACTATGTATGCATGCATTTATGCTTCAAGGAGGAAGGGGCCGGGCGGGAGCCGGTAGGAGGGGGAAGACGGGGACTTGATATATAAGTATGAATATATATAAGGAGGAAGGGACCGGGCGGGAGCCGGTAGGAGGGGGGAAGACGGGGAATTTATACGTTTTATATAAACATGAACTATAAAAGGAGGAAGGGGCCGGGCGGGAGCCGGGAGGAGGAGGAAGTCGGGGAATTTCATTTAAATTGAATGGCATGTAAAAGCAAACTGTCAAGTCATATCCCATATTGGTAATATTTGTATTAACCTAGAATGTCACACTAAGTAAATATTGGTAATATTTGTATTAACCGAGTTGATGTGGAAGGACAAGTCCACAATAATTTACGCACATATTCATGTAAGTAATTCACTTTGTGTTATGGCATAGAGGAATGTAACTCTTGATAGTGAAGACATGTAGACCACAAATGTATGGGACCTAGAACAAGTAAGTTAGGCTACCGAGTTGATGTGGAAGGACAAGTCCACAATAATTTACGCACATATTCATGTAAGTAATTCACTTTGTGTTATGGCATAGAGGAATGTAACTCTTGATAGTGAAGACATGTAGACCACAAATGTATGGGGCCTAGAACAAGTAAGTTAGGTTGGAGGATTTTATTATCTCATGGGCTTAGTTGTAAACTACCTCTTTTAGAATGCTTGGTTTATGAAATTACTGTATCAACACCCTTTGGCATGGTTTACTCATTGAGCTGTCGAGCTCATTTTATTTTCTTTCCATCTTTTCAGGTTTGGATAAGGGTAAAGGACCACTCTAGCCGGAAGGATTAAGTTATGGAATGTATGGCATATTGTTGTATCATTTTGATTGACTCTTGTTATATAAATATGTATGTATAGGCTCTACTTAAGACTTTTCTTGTGGATAAATCATGTTGTGGTGCACTCTGTGTATATTTGTCCTTGTGGTATTTGAAACTAGGGGCTTATATGTGTTGTAATATTTTGGAATCATGGACTCCGTTTATATGTAATGTTCAGGAACTTTGAAAGATGACTATGCATGGGAGTATTGTGTTGGAAATTTAACTCTTGTGGTTCTATGACGATAAGATACATGAATGAGAAGGAGGACGCAAGCTTATGATATATGTATATAGTTAAGGATGAATGTATTATGCCATGATTAGTAGGCGTGTGGGCCGAAATCTTTGATGGGATTAAGTAGGCCTTGGAGCCGAAATTGTTATTTAATGTATGTGGGAAGAGGCAAAATTTTAAGGAAGATGCTGCCAAAATTTTTTTTTACCTTATTGGAGAATTGGGGATAATCTGTGTTTCAGGACTAATCTTGTTTATTAGAGGCTGGGACCGTTACAGCTAAGCATCAGTACAGGCAAGAATCAGAGTACGGAAGCATGTGGTGCATTATATATTCTAACATATGAGTACAATTGCAAAGTTATCACCAGATGTGATAAATATTACAAGAATATTACATCACTGATAAGCGCAAATGCGAGAATACAAAGAGATGTACATATATGAATAGTATAAGGCACTCACGAGTTTACAAAAGGAAAACTCGAGAGGCGCACAGGGGGGCCTGGAAGGATAGAGCTTCAAATGGTCTGCTGGAAATCCAAGCTACCGCTGCACCTCTCAGGTCAGCAACAAAGAGAATCCCCTAGCCCCAAACTCCATGACCTGGACATGAGGATCCAGAGGAGTCAGAACTCCCCCAGCAAGTGGTGATGCGAATGCTAGATGGCGTGCCAAGATAAGTACAAGTGTATCGATAAAACCGAATCATAATCATACATTGAGAACCATGTTGTGAGCATAAGCATGCAGAAACAAGTAGAGACAGTAATCGATATCAAGCTGAGAGCATTCATAATATAACATGATAAAAGCAGGTAACGAGGCGATGAATAAAGTAGACAAGGCAACACCAGATATCTCCTAAACTAACATAAAACCGATAAAACTGATAAAATCGAATAAAACTAATTACGAGCAAAACCGATCGCACCAGCTCAGGTCACGGCTCCATGAGACTAGTACATCGAAGGAATAATCCAAACAAGGAAACCCTCATCTATATACCTTTATCCCATGTCACCGTAATCCAAACGCATACAACCCGTGTTACAAAATAACACAACAAATTGTATATTAGCATCTTATTATAATAGGGGCCATCTAAGTTGTAGGCTTCAGTATGCGTCCCATTCCACATACTTCCACTCACAACTTATAGAGCAAGTTATTTGGAAACTGATAAAGTTCGATGAATCATGTTTCGGATGGGCCCCGTACATGCCCGGGACAACGGTCCAGGAGTATCCGGTGCTGAGCCGGAACGTACCGCTAGGTACCGGGACTTATTTACACCCGAACAGGAATAGAGTATCGCAAATCCCATAGAAATAGGCCCAGGGCGTGTGCATACCCGGCAGGAATAATCAGGAGTAGGGGTGCCAGCACACCCCACGGAATCCCTGGTGGCCGCCAGGTGATCCCTCAAGTATGTGGCCACGCATGACTCGATAAGGCCACCATAAACATGATTAATCAGGGCCCATCAGTTTCCCCCAAACCGGGTACAAGTTGTCTTATTATAATCTAATATGTAGTTAGCAATTCATAGGAAGAAAAGGATCAGGACTTGATCGGGAATTCAGGAGTACATGAATACTATAGATTCGGGTCACTGTATATATAATACAGGATAACAAGTATAATATTCCCGTAAATATGATAATCACAGGTCAGGTATTGATATGTCAGGATGCAGGTGGTAAGTCATGTTATAATGAGGAGCAAGTGCTAAGTAGTAAGTCATGTCAGGTGATAACACATCAGTTGCTAAATGATATAGACAGGTGTATGTCAAAAGTCAATATAAAAAGTACGTACACCATAATATAAAATGGGAATACAGATACAAATACATAATGCAATACAAGTCAACTCGACAATGCGGGAAAGTCCAAAGGGAAGGCGAGGACACTCGCCTAAAACTTAGAAAAACACTGTGAAATGCCTGATGTCCGGAATCCAGGAAATCAATGCGTAAACGCGTTCAACATAAAGGAGGAGAGAGAATGGAGACGCGGGAATCGCAAACGCGGGAGACGCGTTGCGGAGATGTCACAAACGCGGGATTCGAGACTCGCGTTAAAGCTAGGGACAAGAAGAACACAGACGCGGGTATGAGCTCCGCGTCGTGTTAACACAAGAACGCGAGGATCGCGTTAAGGAATTGCTTGGACGCGGGGATGAGTTCCGCGTCTAGCAATTAATCAGAGAAAGAGAGAGCCAGGGAGTAAGACGCAAGGGGGAGACGCAGAAAATGAGGTGAGAGGGACGCAGGGAAGGAATCAAAGGAAAGGAAAAAGAAAGAAGGAAAGAAAAGAGAAAGAAAGAATGAATGAATGAAGGGAAGAAACGAAAGAAGGAAAGGAAAGATAAGAAAGAAGAATTGAAGGGGGATGGTCGGTCAGGTTGCCGGCGGCGGCCGGAGGTGGTCGGAGACGGCCGGAAGTGGCCGGAGATAGGTGGCCAAAGCGCCCAAAGCCCAAACAATGATGGTGCAACTCTAGTTGAAATGGTGAAAAGGGAGTTTTGGAAACGAGGCTTCGGAGAACGAAGCTATACCTTGTTAGAAAAAGTATTCCGAGAAGAGAAAGATGGCGTGGTTCGTGGTGGTTAAGGTGGTGTAGGTAGTGGTGGGGAAGGTGGTGAAGTTGGTGGTGGAAGTGGGTTTCCTTGGAGTTTCTTGGTGGAAATGAGGATGAAGAAGGTGGTGTGGAGGTGGTGTTGTTATTGGAAATGGAGGAGGAGATGGAGGGGAGAATGGTGGAGGAATTGGTGGAGGAGTTGGAGGTGATGGTGGTGAATGTGGCCGGCCAAGGAGGGAGGCAAGGCTATTATGGGGCTGCTGTGTAAGATCACCTAGAGGGGGGGTGAATAGGTGATGGCTAATCTAATGGTCACTTATGAACAAATAATGCGGAATTAAAACTAAGTTGACCAAATTAAACTTCTTTTAATTAAACACTTATGTATAACACAAGAGTGTTGCTGAATTCCCCTTGCGAGGCTCTGGACAAGCTCCTCTAGATTCCCCTTGAATGGGTTGAGGTGCCGCGTTGGCTCTCTTGGTTGAATACTAGTGTTAACAACAATCCCAAGCAAGTATAGCAATTATGAGCACAAGGGTATATCATGCATATAAGAGATAAAGACTATAAAGTAATGCAAGATATAAAAGACAAAGAGAGAAGGAGAGATAGAGTGAGCAATCGCAAACACAAAGGGTTTGTTTCGAGGTTCGAGCACACTTGCTCTACATCCCCGCCTTCGACACACGAAGGATTTCCACTATGCACGATCCAACCGGATCTCTCCTTGGTGCCGCAACACCTACAATCCCTCGGACTCCCAAGTCCCTTACACACGCAAGTCCACCGACTCGCCGAGGCCGCACCTCGCACTACAAGAGTTCACACCCGAACTCCACACCACAACGAGCACACTTGCCCGTCTCCTCAAAGAACAAGATGAAATCTTGGTGATCTAAACACTTGATCACCTACAAAACTCTCACTACAACACCTATAGGATGAATAGCTCAATGGATGCTCAAGTGTTTGTGTGAGAAAGCAAGGAAAGAATCTTTGGTGAAAAACTTAAGAAATCACAATAAACACACTTATAAAATCTTCCCTTTTGATTGGAAGTATTAGCTCACTATTTTTGTGGAGAAAAACCTCTGGAATGAATATGAGAAAACAGGCTCTAAGGTCTCCAAAAATCTTAGCTTCAAACAATGACAAAACCCTCTTTTATAGAGGCCAGAAAAATCTGACCGTTGGGCTCTGTCAGAGCTTCCGGTCGACCGGTCCGGTCGACCGGCAACGGTCAAAATCCGACCGTTGCAGTCTCCGGTCGACCGGCTCGGTCGACCGAGCACTTGGAGCAGAGAATCCTTCTCTGTCGGTCGACCGGTGCGGTCGACCGAAGTTTCCCGAGAGCAAGCTCTCTGGAGCGGTCGACCGGCCCGGTCGGCCGATCCTCCAGTGCACACTGGCGTGCACGTCTGTGCACGTCCGGTCGACCGACCCGGTCGACCGGCCACTGTCAGTTCTGAAAAATCAGAACTGCCAGAACCAGAAAAATGGGATTAAAGATTGGTCTTTTAACTTAATAAAAATCCCAGAAATTCACAGTAAATCCAGAAAAATAGTTTCAATCAAAATAAAAACTGTTTTTCTAAAAATATGTTTTTCTAAAACTTGTTTTTCCATAACTTCACAAAATACAAAAACAAGATATTTTGAACTTATAAAGCAAAGTGTGTATGGATATGATCCACCACACAATCAAGATGAAATATCTAGTTTTTGACATAAAGCACTAAACTTGTTTTGGTTAAAGGATATGTATATAAGAAATTACCAAACCCAAAGTAGATATTTTGTCATAAGGAAAATCTCATCAAATACAAAAACAAGATATACTTTTAAAGCATAGTGTGTTTGGATATGATCCACTACACAAATAAGATGAATATCTAGTTTTTGACATAAGGCTCTAAACTTGGTTTTGAAAGATATGTATATAGGTAACATCAAAAACCAAGACATGTATTTTTTCCAATGAAAAATCTTTTTACCAAAAAGAAAGAGTTTTTTCTAACTAAAAATTCTTTTATGAAATGAAATTTTTATCATGAAAACAATTCTATCAAGAGTGTGTGTGTGATATGACTTGAGCAATCCACCAATCTATTCTATCCTTTACATTTTAACTAAAACAAATAAAAATCTTATACCTAGACACAAGTCTTCATCCTCTTGAAGTCTTCACTTGAAGGCTTCTCATCTTCTTGACTTGGTCCAAATGCAATCCACCGAGCTCATCTCTAGATGTGTTCTTGATGCATAGGCTCGTGAATCAACCGGTGCTAGCTTCCAACTTGTCTTTAAATCCTTTGTTGAAGCTCCACACCTACTAAGATCTTGATAATGAATCTGTCACTAATTAAATACAAGATCATTAGTAAACATAACTTCATGAGTTGATCATCATCAAAACTAGGGTGATAGGCCTTTGGGCCAACAATCTCCCCCTTTTTGATGATGACAAAACTCATGAAGTTATATATGCATGGATTAAAGTAAAGCTTCAAAGAAGCTCCCCCTTAACTCATGCATACCAAATAAATAATAGATATGGCAATAAAAGCACATGACATGTATGCAATGTAGGAGATGCAATCATAACAAAAATCAAATCTTAAGTCAAATCTTTTGCTCCTAATTGCAAGACAACATATATATGCATAAATACAAATCTTACACAACCTTAAGTAAGGAAATCATGCATATATCACAAATACATCACAAATACTTCTCCCCCTTTTTGTCAATCATCAACAAAGGGTTCAAAGTAAAAGCAAATCAAAGCAAATTTTTCTCCCCTTTTTGTCAAAAATAATGAAATCAAGGAGGGTAAAATCAAATCAATCAATAAGATTTATATGCGATATACATTCATGAAGAGGAAGACGCTAAGTTAACTTCCCTACACATATGCATTACATGAAGAAGGGATGACAAGCCCTAACTCACATAACACATATTATGTAATGCATAAGAGGAGATGTAAAGCTCCCCCTACACACGTATATCATATAAAGAAGAGATGTTAAGCTCCTCAATTTATAATATACTCAACATGAATCTATATGTAAGAGAGATGTTAAGCTCTCCTTGCATATAGGAAATACAAAACAAAACATTTTAATTTTTTTTTTTTTTTATCAAAACAAAATTTTGAACTTTTCCTAATAAAACAAATTTGAAGTTGAAGCATATTGATACCAAATGAAAGATCTAAAATAAAATCTTTTTATTTTTCATAAGCTTATGCATAGTTAATATAAGGTGTTAACTTAACTTAGCATAAACTTTTTGTGCTTTTAAGAATGTAAATCAATTGTAAAGCAAGCACATGAAAATCATATATATGTATGTGAATAGATAAGACCAATTTGAAAATTAGGGCATACATATATAGGAACCAAAATGTGAGTAATATACCAATTGTAAAATTAACATTGTAAGTCATGTATATACTCATAACCAAAAATTGGTAGGTTTTAAAAATAGTTATGTCTAAGCACTACCAAATTTGAAGAATAAATAACTAGTTATAAATAATTTTTGAAAAACTAGTTAAAGATCCTTCACAAGCATGAATCTCATGAAAATCTTATTTTTCATCTTAAAACAAATCATATATTTTTTTTTTTTTCATAAAGCAATACTAAATACACAAAGATTTAATCACTCATGGTCTATAAAGCTCAAAATATTTTGTATCATAAAGATGAGTGTTCAAAAGATCATGTAAATAGTATTTTTATGAAAGTAGTCATTCAAGCTCAAAAAGATCATAAATCACATTTTGTTTTACACATGTTTTAATCTTTAATACAAATCAAAAACATGAAAAATCATCAAATTTTTTTTTATTATTTATTTAAAATACTAATCTTCATGGTATATGTATGATTTATCCAATTCTAACAATACGCATACATATCCCAAATATGAAAAGAGTCCAATATATATTGCATGAAGGCAAATGACTCAAGGGGTATACATGTATATTTATTAGATTTGAATTAAACACACATATACATGAAGTAAGATCAAAGATAGGCATAACACGTATAAATGACCGAATCATCAAAACTAGCCTATACACATGCATATAGTGGATACAAATGAGCATGAAGTTCAAATATATATGAGTCAATTGTAGTTCACTATTCATATATGTATAAATGCAAGTTTTGACACATTCTACATTTAAGCATGTAAATACCACATGAAGCACATAAAATCTTAAAACATGAACATGCTATGAATGATATTATGGAAATAAAAAGCATGTACATAAATAAAATAGAAGTTTAGAAATTGTTACCAACTCCAAAACTCCAAGCATGGTGGTTGACCCACCAAAATTCCTTGATAGCGGTGCTCCAAGTATGTGTCATTTTAGTTCAAATGCACTCACCATCAAGGCACCAAATCTCTCACGTTTTGAGAGATTCCTCACCTACATCAAATACACAAGGTGGGGATTTTGGTACCCATATTTTCTTGGGTCCTATGGGGTTAGTCTTGTAAGGAACCCAAGCATTTTTATTTTTATCAAAAATAAGAACATTTAACCTTTCATAACAAAATTTTGCTAAATGGCCTTTGCGGCCACAATGTGTACATATGTACACCTTAGCATACTTATGAGTGGGAGTGTGAGCATGATGTGCATCATAAGCATGTGCATGATGTGAATGTGCATGAGTATGAGGAACTTGTTTCTTTTGAAACAAGGATTCCAATCTAGTATGATTGAATGCACATGAGCTCAAATTAGAGCTCAAATTATCAATTTTATTTTTCAAATTTTTATCTCATTTTGATCAATGTGAGCATGAGAAGCATGATGAGATATATGAACAATTTTTTTTTTCTTTTTACAAACATTTTCCTTTTCTTTTTCACAAATTTTCCTTTTTAAAGATTTATTTTCTTGAAAAACAACTTCTTTTTGTTTTTCCACCAAATCAATCTTATTTTTCAAAATAGTGTTCCCTTCACATAAATCATTTAATTTAGACATTAAGGAAATATTCTCATTTTTCAAAATATTGTTTTCTTTTTCAATACATGCTATTTTAGTTTTAAAAGAAACATTCTCTCTTAGCATGCAATCAAAATTCTTTTTCAAATCATTATTCTCTTTTTCTAAGCATGCAATGTTAGATTTAAAAGAATCTTGTTCTATATGCATGCAATTAATTTTCTTTTTTAAATTTTTATTTTCTTTCTTAATCATGTCATATTTCTCAAGAATTGTTTGGCAAAATGAAGTGAGCTCATCATATGACATGTCCTCATCATCGGATTCGGAGTTTACCTCAAGGGGGTTATCCCCTTGGACCATGTAGCACTTGTTGGAGGTGTCGCTTCCAACATCCGAATCGCTCCCGGCATAATATAGATCCTTTTCGCCAAGGGAGGTGATGATGTTCCAAGCTACAAAAGCCGATTCAATGTTAGAAACCCTAGATAAATAGTCATCATTTAGGGTACATTTAAGAGCATGAAGGGCTTTAGCATTAGCCTCAATATTCTTACCATCTATACAATATGCATTATTAGTAGTGGCAAGATAGACATGAATTCCTAAGGCCTTGAGGTACAATGACATCTTAACCTTCCAAGTTTGGATGTTAAGAATATCAAAGGTGGGTGGTGACATGAAGTCCATAGTGTGTGTACAAAATATTGTGATTAGCCTAAAAGTAGGATCTTTAACTCTAGGTTGTTAGACCCAATATCAAGAGCACTTGGCTCTGATACCAATTGTAAGATCACCTAGAGGGGGGGTGAATAGGTGATGGCTAATCTAATGGTCACTTATGAACAAATAATGCGGAATTAAAACTAAGTTGACCAAATTAAACTTCTTTTAATTAAACACTTATGTATAACACAAGAGTGTTGCCGAATTCCCCTTGCGAGGCTCTGGACAAGCTCCTCTAGATTCCCCTTGAATGGGTTGAGGTGCCGCGTTGGCTCTCTTGGTTGAATACTAGTGTTAACAACAATCCCAAGCAAGTATAGCAATTATGAGCACAAGGGTATATCATGCATATAAGAGATAAAGACTATAAAGTAATGCAAGATATAAAAGACAAAGAGAGAAGGAGAGATAGAGTGAGCAATCGCAAACACAAAGGGTTTGTTTCGAGGTTCGAGCACACTTGCTCTACATCCCCGCCTTCGACACACGAAGGATTTCCACTATGCACGATCCAACCGGATCTCTCCTTGGTGCCGCAACACCTACAATCCCTCGGACTCCCAAGTCCCTTACACACGCAAGTCCACCGACTCGCCGAGGCCGCACCTCGCACTACAAGAGTTCACACCCGAACTCCACACCACAACGAGCACACTTGCCCGTCTCCTCAAAGAACAAGATGAAATCTTGGTGATCTAAACACTTGATCACCTACAAAACTCTCACTACAACACCTATAGGATGAATAGCTCAATGGATGCTCAAGTGTTTGTGTGAGAAAGCAAGGAAAGAATCTTTGGTGAAAAACTCAAGAAATCACAATAAACACTCTTATAAAATCTTCCCTTTTGATTGGAAGTATTAGCTCACTATTTTTGTGGAGAAAAACCTCTGGAATGAATATGAGAAAACAGGCTCTAAGGTCTCCAAAAATCTTAGCTTCAAACAATGACAAAACCCCCTTTTATAGAGGCCAGAAAAATCTGACCGTTGGGCTCTGTCAGAGCTTCCGGTCGACCGGCAACGGTCAAAATCGGACCGTTGCAGTCTCCGGTCGACCGGCTCGGTCGACCGAGCACTTGGAGCAGAGAATTCCTTCTCTGTCGGTCGACCGGTGCGGTCGACCGAAGTTTCCCGAGAGCAAGCTCTCTGGAGCGGTCGACCGGCCCGGTCGGCCGATCCTCCAGTGCACACTGGCGTGCACGTCTGTGCACGTCCGGTCGACCGACCCGGTCGACCGGCCACTGTCAGTTCTGAAAAATCAGAACTGCCAGAACCAGAAAAATGGGATTAAAGATTGGTCTTTTAACTTAATAAAAATCCCAGAAATTCACAGTAAATCCAGAAAAATAGTTTCAATCAAAATAAAAACTGTTTTTCTAAAAATATGTTTTTCTAAAACTTGTTTTTCCATAACTTCACAAAATACAAAAACAAGATATTTTGAACTTATAAAGCAAAGTGTGTATGGATATGATCCACCACACAATCAAGATGAAATATCTAGTTTTTGACATAAAGCACTAAACTTGTTTTGGTTAAAGGATATGTATATAAGAAATTACCAAAACCCAAAGTAGATATTTTGTCATAAGGAAAATCTCATCAAATACAAAAACAAGATATACTTTTAAAGCATAGTGTGTGTGGATATGATCCACTACACAAATAAGATGAATATCTAGTTTTTGACATAAGGCTCTAAACTTGGTTTTGAAAGATATGTATATAGGTAACATCAAAAACCAAGACATGTATTTTGTCCAATGAAAAATCTTTTTACCATAAAGAAAGAGTTTTTTCTAACTAAAAATTCTTTTATGAAATGAAATTTTTATCATGAAAACAATTCTATCAAGAGTGTGTGTGTGATATGACTTGAGCAATCCACCAATCTATTCTATCCTTTACATTTTAACTAAAACAAATAAAAATCTTATACCTAGACACAAGTCTTCATCCTCTTGAAGTCTTCACTTGAAGGCTTCTCATCTTCTTGACTTGGTCCAAATGCAATCCACCGAGCTCATCTCTAGATGTGTTCTTGATGCATAGGCTCGTGAATCAACCGGTGCTAGCTTCCAACTTGTCTTTAAATCCTTTGTTGAAGCTCCACACCTACTAAGATCTTGATAATGAATCTGTCACTAATTAAACACAAGATCATTAGTAAACATAACTTCATGAGTTGATCATCATCAAAACTAGGGTGATAGGCCTTTGGGCCAACATGCTGTTGGCTTTCGTTGGCTGTTGGTGGAGAAGAAAGAAGAAAGAAAAAATGAAAGAGAGAGGAAGAAATGGGGGTGGTTATATAAAGAAGGGAAATTGTTGGCCCGGAGGCCTTCCTCTCTAGTTTTGAGGATGATTAACTCATGTAGTTATGTTTACTAATAATCTTGTGATTTTAGTTACAGATCATTAATCAAGATATTAGTTGGTGATTGCTTCAAAAAGAGGAGTTTGGAAGCCTTCACTTGGTGATTCCCCGGCCCGAGCATCAAGATCATTCATAGTCTTGCTCGTTGGATCACGGAGTTTGGACCAAGTCAACTTGAAGATGGAAGATCATCAAGAAGACTTAGGTATCCTAGTTTTAGTTTAGTGTGTTTAGATCCATTTGTAAAGCTTAGTATAGTTGATATGCTCAAGTGCACAACACACACGTTTTATGGTTTTTCGGTTTTTAGTTTAACCAATATTTGTTTTCATGAATAGTTGATCAAAACAAGTTTAATTGGTTTATGTATAGTAGATATATTCTTTCTATACATGCATGCTTAACTTTTAAACAAACTTATTTTGACTTTCCTATTCATGTATTGAAAAATCCAAGTTTGATAAAATACAAGTTTTGGTTTTTGGTAAAAATGATAAGACACAAAAATAGTTTCATATGCTTGATATTTGAGCTAAACTTTTTATCACAAGTTTATATATCAATGCAAAATGATAAAACTATTTTTAGAGATTTTTACAAGAGATAAAAGAATTTTTAGAAATATGTTTAACTGTTTTTCTGACCCAGTTTCTGGCCCAGACTGTGGCTGACAGGCCAGGTCGGCCGACCGGACGGTCGACCGAACCAAGGGCCAGTCGACCGTTGCGGTCGACTGACGTGCACAGCCCTGTGCACATTTGTCAGACACAGGGCCGGTCGGCCGACCGGATCAGAGAGCCTTGCTCTCTGCATCTGGGCGGTCGACCGAGCGGTCGACCGGAGCAGAGAAGTCTGCTCTCTGTATCTGGGCGGTCGGCCGTGCGGTTGACCGTTTTGCCCCAACGGTCATATTTCTGACCGTTGGCGGTCGACCGGGCGGTCGACCGCAAGCCTGTCAGGCTGCCAGATCAGCCTACCGGCTAGTTTTCTTTTTGGGCTATAAATACCCATTTCTTGGGGGTTTTGGCTAAGATTTTCTGAGCTAATTTTTCCCTACTCTCTGGTTTTAAAAAGAAGTTTTCAAAAGAGTTTAAAGAGCAAAAAGATTCATTTTGTTTGTTTTAAGTGTTTTGTTATTTTCAAAAGAAATAGGTTTTTGGGAAATTGTTTTATTGTTCTTCATTTCAATATCTATTTGGTATTTTCCCAAGAGTATTTCTTTGATCAAAACACTTTGTTTTCCACACTTGAGCTATATCTTCTATCCTATTCTATTAGGATCTTGTTTTGTGGAAAAGAGGAAAGAGTGATTGTTTGTGGTTGAAAGAAACCACTTGTTGTAAACACCCTTACTTTTGTTGTATCCCTCTTTGGTAGAGGTTGATCGGGTGATTGATTTGCTCCCTCTTTGGTAGAGGTTGAGGATTGTGGTTTGCTCCCTCTTGTGAGAGGTGGAGTTTGGTTGTAACCCTCTTCGGTAGAGGTGTTTGTTGTTGTTTGGCTACGGGCCTACCCTTCGGTTGTGAGGCGGTGTTTGAGAGAGGAGTTCGGTACTCCCTTGTTGTAAAAATCCTCCTCGGTGGAGGTTCCCTTCGTGCGAGTCCTCGGTGGACAAGATAGTGGATTAGAAATCCTTCTCGGTGAAGGCGGGGACGTAGAGCTAGGGGCTCGAACCTCGAAACATATCTTTGTGTTTGCGTTTGATCCATTATCTCTTAACTCTCTCTCTTTATTTTGTGCAAAGCATCATTCATATCATCATCTCATATTTGCTTGTGTTGAGCATTGATTCATATTGCCATATCTATTATATGCTTGTGTGCCTCACTTGTACTTAACCACAAGAGCTTCATATAGCACCTCAACCTTTATCTAGGGGAATCAAAAGGAGTTAGTCTAGAGCCCTTTACGGGGAATTCGGCTACACTTATTGGTTGTATTAAGTGTTAGTGCAAATTATTTTTAGCTTCCGCATTTAATTTATAGATTAGCATTATCACCTATTCACCCCCCCCTCTAGGTGATTTACAGAAATGACTATTAGAATATTGCCATTCCCACCTTTACATAAGGAAACTTGCGTCTCCACAAAATGGCTGCGTCCCCATGAAATAAAATCCGCGTTTGGGCAAACAAGCTAGACGCGGAGATAGAAGCCGCGTCCAGGAAAATGCGAAAGTTGCGTTTGGTGAAAAAGACAAAAAGTCATGGTGACAAGTTGCAGGGTATAGCATTAAATGCAGTATGGAGAGGATCTCTGCATTAAATGTTGAATCCAGGTTAGGTGGAACTCGCATCTAACGAGGAGAGAGAAAATAGAGAAAAGAGGAAATAAAATATCTGGATAGAATTCCGGTATCTGGGAAAACACCGAAAACTTCAAAAAGTCCAAAATTTAAGTAGCTTGGAAAGCTTCACAAAAATTCTCAAAAATAATAAATATTATTTAAAGATTTTTGATGAAATCAGTTTTCAGAAATTCAATCCCATTTTCAAAATAAAAATCCTGAAGTCAACCGTCAATACCGGTCTATACCAGGTCGGCCGGATTTTGATAAATTCTGAAAAATCTCAGAAAATGCCAAAAAGGAGAAAATATAATTCTGAAAAATTTCAGAAAATCATGAAAAATCTAAAATATTGGAAAATGATGTTTGAAACTGAAATCAGTCAAATTTAAATACTAAAAAGACTAAATCGAGCAAAAACCTGAGATCGGGTCCCCGGTTCAGACTAGGGCTGAGTCCGAGTCCACGAATCCGAATCCAAGGTCAAACGATCATAAAAAAATTTATAATATAAAATAAATACAGAAAGTAAATCAAAAAAATATGATCGAAAAATCTGAATACACAACTAAGTACGTATTCTGGGAGCGGGGTATTACATTCCACCCACCTTACAAAAATTGCGTCCTCCCAATTTCGATAAGGGGAAGATGAACACAGGAGAGACCAGGGTCGACAATGAGAGAATGATAAAGTGGAATATTTACGAATTACCAACTCAAAATACAAAAGATCAGGGTAGCGGTTATTGTGATAACCTCAAGATTCCTGTTCTGGATACTGGGTTTCATATTCTGCTGTTGCTTCGCCTGATGCCTCCGCTGTCATGTTGTAGACTTGGCCCCTGCCAGGATCTGCTCTATTTCTTGTTCCTCTCTGTGGCTGATCATACTGTTGGGGCGGGAATGGAGCTCTTCGGTCAACGGGTTCTGGGTTCCTCCTCAGTGGTGGAGCTGGAAGTGCCGGGGGTGTCGCTAGTACTGGAAATGTTGATGGCGTTGGATAGGTCCTCTTGAATGGGCAACTACCGGTCGAGTGATTACCGGATCCACATACCAAACATAGTCCATCAGCCCTTCTGCAGTTGCGTTGGGGGTGTCCGGGCTTTTGGCAGTACCCGCATATCATCTGTTGAGGGGGAGGTCGGAATGATCGCTTGACTATCGGCTCGTTGATGGTCCTGGTTGCGTCTTCTTCGTTCATCAACTGAAAGGGTCTCTTTACTGATTTGTTCTGATCCTGGTTCTCATTCTTCCTCTCTAGTCCTCATTCTACTTCACGAGCAATAGAGAGAACCTGGGAGTATGTCTTCAGCTGTTGAGGAATAAGATACATCTGAACATCCATCTTCAGCCCTTGTTGAAATCTGCTCGCCCGTTTTTCTTCGTCTGCCACCATGTAGGGAGCAAATCTGCTGAGCCTCAAGAATTCAGCAGCATATTCATCCACTGATCGATTGCGCTGCTACAGGCGGATAAATTGTTCTTCCATGTCCCTTTGAGCTGTTGCAGGGAAGAATCTCTCGTAGAAACCCTTTGAGAACTGGTCCCATGTGATGGGCTTCTCCAGTGTCGCTTCTTCTGCCAACCACCATGTTCGGGCCACATCCTTCAATTGTATCTTGGCCACTTCCACTTGGTTCTCATCGGGGACTCGGGCCGCCTTCAAAAGATCTGTTGTGTCTATCAGCCACTGTTCTGCATCCAGGGGCTTCTCTGTGCCTGAAAAGATCGCCGGCTGTAATCTCCTGAAATCTGACACGTTGCCTGGCCTCTGTTCTCGGGGTGCAACTAACAGTCCTTGATGTAGAAGCTCAGTCTGTTTTTGTTGACTTTGCATCATCCCTTGAAGTATTCTAATCATACCATCATTGTCTCTGCTGGATCCATCTTGAGAAGTACCAGCACCATTATGTGTTCCCCGTCTTTCCATATTTGAGTTGGTTAGAGTGGGTAACAAGAAGAAGCTGGAAGGTAAAAGATTGAAGGTCTCAGATTCAAGGAATGGGTCAGAAGGAAGGGATAAATAACTCTGCACTTGTAGTTGGATTGTATAACCAGGACTCTTGTATTCCAGTTACAAATTTCTTTACCATTAATTTGCCGTCTGGACGTACTGAGGATGCGAGAGCCTAGGCTCTGATACCACCCTATAACGCCCCGTTCCCGCGGATACGGAGACGTTACTGCAACGTATATACGCAGGTCAGAAATACCCTCTCATATATACGCTAAGCATCAGTACAGACAAGAATCAGAGTACGGAAGCATGTGGTGCATTATACATTCCAACATATGAGTACAATTGCAAAGTTATCACCAGATGTGATAAATATTACAAGAATATTACATCACTGATAAGCACAAATGCGAGTATATAAAGAGATGTACATGTATGAACAGTATAAGGCACTCACGAGTTTACAAAAGGAAAACTCGAGAGGCGCACAGGGGGGCCTGGAAGGATAGAGCTTCAAATGGTCTGCTGGAGATCCAAACTATCGCTACACCTCTCAGGTCAGCAACAAAGAGAATCCCCTAGCCCCAAACTCCATGACCTGGACATGAGGATCTAGAGGAGTCAGAACTCCCCCAGCAAGTGGTGATGCGAATGCCAGATGGCGTACCAAGATAAGTACAAGTGTATCGATAAAACCGAATCATAATCATACATTGAGAACCATGTTGTGAGCATAAGCATGCAGAAACCAGTAAAGACAGTAATCGATATCAAGCCGGGAGCATTCATAATATAACATGATAAAAGCAGGTAAAGAGGCGATGAATAAAGTAGACAAGGCAACACCAGATATCTCCTAAACTAACATAAAACCGATAAAACTGATAAAACCGAATAAAACTAATTACGAGCAAAACGGATCGCACCAGCTCAGGTCACGGCTCCATGAGACTAGTACATCGAAGGAATAATCCAAACAAGGAAACGCTCATCTATATACCTTTATCCCATGTCACCGTAATCCAAACGCATACAACCCGTGTTACAAAACAACACAACAAATTATATATTAGCATCTTATTATAATAGGGGTCGTCTAAGTTGTAGGCTTCAGTATGCGTCCCATTCCACATACTTCCACTCACAACTTATAGAGTAAGTTATTTGAAAACTGATAAAGTTCGATGAATCATGTTTCGGATGGGCCCCGTACATGCCCGGGACAACGGTCCAGGAGTATCCGGTGCTGAGCCGGAACATACCGCTAGGTACCGGGACTTATTTACGCATGAACAGGAATAGAGTATCGCAGATCCCATAGAAATAGGCCCAGGGCGTGTGCATACCCGGCAGGAATAATCAGGAGTAGGGGTGCCAGCACACCCACGGAATCCCTGGTGGCCGCCAGGTGATCCCTCAAGTATGTGGCCACGCGTGACTCGATAAGGCCACCATAAACATGATTAATCAGGGCCCATCAGTTTCCCCCAAACCGGGTACAAGTTGTCTTATTATAATCTAATATGTAGTTAGCAATTCACAGGAAGAAAAGGATCAGGACTTGATCAGGAATTCAGGAGTACATGGATACTATAGATTCGGGTCACTGTATATATAATACAGGATAACAAGTATAATATTCCCGTAAATATGATAATCACAGGTCAGGTATTGATATGTCAGGATGCAGGCGGTAAGTCATGTTATAATGAGGAGCAAGTGCTAAGTAGTAAGTCATATCAGGTGATAACACATCAGTTGCTAAATGATACAGATAGGTGTATGTAAAGAGTCAATATAACAAGTACGTACACCATAATATAAAATGGGAATACAGATACAAATACATAATGCAATACAAGTCAACTCGACAATGCGGGAAAGTCCAAAGGGAAGGCGAGGACACTCGCCTAAAACTTAGAAAAACACCGTGAAATTGCCTGATGTCCGGAATCCAGGAAATTAACGCGTAAACGCGTTCAACATAAAGGAGGAGAGAGAATGGAGACGCGGGAATCGCAAACGCAGGAGACACGTTGCGGAGATGTCACAAACGCGGGATTCGAGACTCGCGTTAAAGCTAGGGACGAGAAGAACATAGACGCGAGTATGAGCTCCGCGTCGTATTAACACAAGAACGCGAGGATCGCGTTAAGGAATTGCTTGGACGCGGGGATGAGTTCCGCGTCTAGCAATTAATCAGAGAAAGATAGAGCCAGGGAGTGAGACGCAAGGGGAGACGCAGAAAATGAGGAGAGAGGGACGCAGGGAAGGAATCAAAGGAAAGGAAAAAAGAAAGAAGGAAGAAAAGAGAAAGAAAGAATGAATGAATGAAGGGAGAAAAGAAAGAAGGAAAGGAAAGATAAGAAAGAAGAATTGAAGGGGGTGGTCGGTTAGGTTGCCGGCGGCGGCCGGAGGTGGTCGGAGACGGCCGGAAGTGGCCGGAGACAGGTGGCCAAAGCCCCCCAAGCCCAAACAATGATGGTGCAACTCTAGTTGAAATGGTGAAAAGGGAGTTTTGGAAACGAGGCTTCGGAGAACGAAGCTATACCTTGTTAGAAAGAATATTCCGAAGAGAGAAAAATGGCGTGGTTCGTGGTGGTTAAGGTGGTGTAGGTAGTGGTGGGAAGGTGGTGAAGTTGGTGGTGGAAGTGGGTTTCCTTGGAGTTTCTTGGTGGAAATGAGGATGAAGAAGGTGGTGTGGAGGTGGTGTTGTTGTTGGAAATGGAGGAGGAGATGGAGGGGAGAATGGTGGAGGAATTGGTGGAGGAGTTGGAGGTGATGGTGGTGAATGTGGCCGGCCAAGGAGGGAGGCAAGGCTATTATGGGGCTGCTGTTGGCTTTCGTTGGCTGTTGGTGGAGAAGAAAGAAGAAAGAAAAAATGAAAGAGAGAGGAAGAAATGGGGGTGGTTATATAAAGGAGGGAAATGACTATTATAATATTGCCATTCCCACCTTTACATAAGGAAACTTGCGTCTCCACAAAATGGCTGCGTCCCCATGAAATAAAATCTGCGTCTGGGCAAACAAGCTAGACGCGGAGATAAAAGCCGCGTTCAGGAAAAATGCGAAAGTTGCGTTTGGTGAAAAAGACAAAAAGTCATGGTGACAAGTTGCAGGGTATAGCATTAAATGCAGTATGGAGAGGATCTCTACATTAAATATTGAATCCAGGTTAGGTGGAACTCGCGTCTAGCGAGGAGAGAGAAAATAGAGAAAAGAGGAAATAAAATATCTGGATAGAATTCCGGTATCTGGGAAAACACCGAAAACTCCAAAAAGTCCAAAAATTTAAGTAGCTTGGAAAGCTTCGCAAAAATTCTCAAAAATAATAAATATTATTTAAAGATTTTTGATGAAATCAGTTTTTAGAAATTCAATCCCATTTTCAAAATAAAAATCCTGAAGTCAACCGTCAATACCGGTCTATACCGGGTCGGCAGGATTTTGATAAATTCTGAAAAATCTCAGAAAATGCCAGAAAGGAGAAAATATAATTCTGAAAAATTTCAAAAAATCATGAAAAATCTAAAATATTGGAAAATGATGTTTGAAACTGAAAACGGTCAAATCTAAAAGACTAAATCGAGCAATAACCTGAGATCGGGTCCCCGGTTCAGATTAGGGCTAAGTCCGAGTCCACGAATCCGGATCCAAGGTCAAACGATCATAAAAAAAATTCATAATACAAAACAAATACAGAAAGTAAATCAAAAAAATATGACCGAGAAATCTGAATACGCAACTAAGTACGTATTCCGGGAGCGGGGTGTAACAAAACCATCTACTTTTTATGCAGTATGTTTACATTTCATATAAAATTATTCACTTTTTATGTCAATATATTTAGTATTCTCACATTAGTGAGATTACTTATTAGGAACATTGTTGTAATAAAAAAATCCAGAAAATTTAAATTTATAAGAATAAACAATAGCCTGAGAGGAAAAAAATAATAGTCTAATATGTTTACGGAAAAAACCTAAATAGAAAATTTCTTATTTTTATTTTTTGAATTAAATATTATAAAATAAAAAATAGATATTTTCTCGTAAAATAAGCATATTAAAGTTTTAAGCCAACATTATCAACATTAAATGCAATTAAAATCATAAGTCTTATAAATCTCATATTATTCAAGGTCTTATTTAAAAAAAATCATATTATGTAGTTACAAGCGGACAAATTCGAGCTACAGGTTGATAATCTCAGAGAGTGTAACTTTTTTTGCGCTAGGTGGACTAATTCGGTGCTACACAACTTCAAAAATTGTCCACCTTTTTCTACCGATAAGCACATATAATGCCCTTTACTTCGCTTGCATCAGCAAGCTCTAATCCACTGCAAAGGAGAATTCTGGACATTTCTAATGTAGTACCCATAAGACAATGGAATATGAAAACAGGGAGCTAAATGGACAAAGTTACGTGTTTGGAGCTTTTTGTTACATGAAAAAGCATTAGGGGAGTTCTGCCAAAGGGGTCTTTTCTCCCGGGGGGGGGGGGGGTGGTTGGAAATAAAATTCCCAAAAAAGAATGGGCAAAATAAAGAAAACAATCTAGGTTTTCTTTTTATTTATTTACTTTTATTTGCTTCTCTGCTCACATCTTTCTTATTCCTTGAAATCAAGGGCAATTTTTTTTTAAAAACCTCATTTTTGAATTTATTTTCAAGAAAATACCTCTTTGAAATTTAATGAAAATAATCCACTTCTGATGTGTCACGTAGGCGTTAAGTGATTTCGTCTTACTTGACTGGCGTTGAACGATGCAGCGGTAGCAATTTTTTGCTCCATGCTTGACGAACTCAGAAATATGCTAGAGCGTAAATTGAAAATAATTGTAGGCCCGAATTTGGCGAATCCGGACCTAAAATTACTCTAGCTTTCTCTCTCCAGATTTAGAGCTCCCCCAGCTCCAACAATGTAGTTGTGGAGTAGTTTGTTCAGAAGCAATGAGCTCTCAAAGAGGACCTCCGTCATTCGGCCTCTACCTCTACGTAGTTATTGACATCGTCACCGGCGTCTTCCTCTTCCTCTACCCCAACTCTCGTTCTCGTCGTCGTCGCTAGTCTCCGTCACCCAAATCTAACCCCAAACTCCACCACCACGATAACCGCCACATGCAGCTATCCAACTTTATAGTAACCCTGGTACCATCTCTAAAGATATCCCCAAGATTGACCCAATTCAATCAGAATCCATTCAGATTAGGGATGTCAATTGGGTTGGGCCAACCTGACAACCCGCACGGGCCCGGCCCGGCCCAGGTAGGACCCAAGCCAGACCCGGCCCAGGTCCAGGGTATTTTCGGGCTGGCCCTGGGTTCGCAATTAGGTGGCCCACGGCCCAGCCCAAAAGCAGATCCCAATGGCTTTTAGGTTAGCCGAGCTGGGCCGGCCAGCCCAACGACTATAAGAGCCGTTTGAGGGTATTTGCAAAATTTTATTTGCAAATACCCCCCGGCCTAATCCCAATGCCTATTAAAGTCGTTGGGGGGGGGTTTGTAATGGTTTCAGTGTTTAATTACCTTAATATCCATAATCATCAACCTCAATATTTATTTATTCAAATATTCTACAAAATTTCGACAGCATTTCCTTGGAAATATGGAGTCTATCTCAATACAATATAAATTAATTTTGGCTAACATCAGCCTACTTATCAATTCCAAATTTCATCACATATTTCATCTTAAAGTCAATCAAATAAACATATACATAAGAGTGCTTCCCTTGATATAATATTCTAACACAAAATCATTTATGAGTTCTACTCAATATACAAACTGCAATCATCCATATTTATCTCCAATTATCAAAGTGTATCATTATCTACTGCCACTAACACTAACTCACAATTATTAACAAAATTAGAGTTTACAAAAGGAATCACATTCTACAATAAATACATGCATTATCTCAGGAGAACATCCTTGCAGCTCTAAATCGGACCTTCGCCTTGCCATGACCTTAAAATATCAATCTGTTGTGGGGTGAGCTCAATAGCTCAGTGAGTAAAATCAGTCAAATTAGAGTGCATTATAATATCATTATAATTCAAGTATGATATAGTGGAGCAAATTTTAAGAATCAGTTTCAATTATCTTCCTACTTATGGTTGATACTGCGGCTTAATGGATCATAGATTCTTTCAATTATTTGATATTTGTTATATGCATTCTTCTGGTACACATAACTAATTTTATTAACATACAATATCATGTATTATATAATACTTGACCTAATCATCTATCTCTTATAATCACCTCTTCTATATTTAGTTTGTAGCACATTTGTATTTCACATATAATTCACGATCACAACACAACTCTTAGAGCGTATAATCTTACTCGCTACATTAGTTTATAATTCGTTATTGTTTCTCCCAATATACATATGACATCAGACACAATTTATGATAGTATCCAAATATAACTGTATGTTCATACATGAAGAAATATAAAACAATCAAATTCATATACTAGATGTAACAACAATCTATTTACCAGATATCATAAACAACTATATACATATACTAGGTGCCATATATAACAACATCCATAATTCGGATATCATAAACAATCATATCTAAATACCGGATATCATAAATAGCCACATCAATATACCAGATGTCATAAATAACCACACCCATATACTGATGTCATAAATAACCACACACATATACCGGATGTCATAAATAACCACACACATAAACCAGATATCATAAATAACTATACACATATAGCGGATGAAATAAATAACCACATCTATAAACCCGATGACATAAATAACCATATCCATATATGGGATGTCACAAACATGCCTTCATGCTTACTTCAATAAAATAATAATAATACCCCACATCGATCACCTCCGATTCCACCCAGTCTTTTCCTTCGATACAAAAATTAACTACAATACTCCCCTTTGATCACCTCCGGTTCAGCCCGGTTCCTTCATCCGCACAATAAATAACAACAATACTCTCCTTCGATCACTTCTGGTTTAACATGGTCCTTTTCTCTGATACAATAAATAACAACAACACTCCCCTTCGATCACCTCCAGTTCAACCCGTTCCCTTCCTCCAATATAATAAATGATATCATGCAATAAATGACATGCATGCATACATTTAAATATCAGTATGCATAAACAATTACTACATACACAGTTATCACACACATACTTATGCACGTTTCTTAGCACAAGGCATTCATATTCGTACCGATATGTCACACAGTCAAGTTCATACGATTTTATTTCTCAGTTCATTATAGTAGTTTTAAGTAATTCTTATAGTATCTAAAAGATACTAAACACACATAATACATAAGCTTAATAGTCCTAGTATTTTACCGGTCACTTCTGATTCATACTATTAGTATTCGATCTTTCTAATCATATTACTTATTCATCTCTTGTGATCACTCATCATGTTAAGAACATGAAAATGCTCAATCAATCACATGATTAAACACCCAAGTGAGAACTTTTACTCACAGATTAGTTTGTCGATCTTCCTGAATAATAAAAAAAACTTTCACTTTCTTTTCGCTAATAATATACCAGTTATTAATCGAAATTAGCATTTACCTTAACTATTCACCAGGTCAACTAACAGTATGAACTACATCATGAAACCTGATAGGGATTATAGGTTCATCGATTATTATGATTAATCTCGCTTTTGTTAGGGTTTACCGGATTAGACGGTTACTTACAGATGTCTCAGTTCACCTCCACCCCATTTTACTATATAAGAGCTTCTTTCGTTATTTCTTCTTTTATTTCTACCACTTTGGGTGCACACACTCTGTGTCCCAATTCAAGTATATCATCTTTAGTTTTAAACTCCTTGAGTTTTTCTTCTTGCACCTCTATATATTCTAAGTGTACTCAATAAACTACAACTCTCGATAACACAGTTACCCTTATTCTAACTAAGTAATATTTTTAATTTCGTTTACCTGGTTCAGTTCCAGGGTTAGTTCTATATTCTACCAACACTGGTCTTAATAGTACTGATTTCTATAAAGCATATTCTATTATTACTTATTTCACATAGAGACATCCGTTGTCACGATAAATCAGTTATCATTAACATTGCCATCGGTTTCAGAATTATCGGTTTCATACATATCAGATTCTACTATTGCTGATTATATAGTTAATAATTCATAATTTCCTTTATTTCAGTCAATTACTAGTCAAATCATCACATGTATTCACATATGCACCCAACCCACATATACATATACATATATGTGTGTGTATATATACTTTACTGTATATCAATCAATTATTGACTATTTATTTCTCAGCTCATTAGATTTCATAGTTATATTATATTAACCCCGTATGCATATCAATTACCAATACTAGTTTACTAATCATATAGACACAATACTAAATCTTTTGTCAGTATCACCAATACAAAATCATCTGGGTTATTGTATATTTAAAACTGATTATTTATAATCGGGGTCACTATACAGACATGAATCTCAACACTAATTGAGAATTTTGATATTCTGGTTACTTAACTATAAGGATACATGTAAGTCTCCAATGCACTAGTAGTTATAACTTGGTACTGATTCAACATTGTCATTATGGTTATCTTGATACGGTTTAGCTCCCCATCAGAATAAATTCCCCCTACCATTATACATCACTACTTACTTAAATTTTCATTCACAGATTACACTGCTAATAAATACTTAAGCCTATGCCAAGTGGTGATTCCTTATCCATTTATAAATCTCTTAGGTTTCTTTCCTCCCATTAAAAGAATATAAAATGATGGACACTGATGTGTAGATTCTTAGTTCTATGAAATCACTTTTGAGTTATTTTACAGAAGTAATAATAGAAATCATTATTGTAACAAAGCCAAGTAAATTTTGACGACGGATATATCAACATTAAACTCACTGGTATGATTACTGATTTCACATGAAATACTTTAACTTTATGGGTTAAAGTCCTGTTAAGGTTTCACTGTTAATTACTCTAACCCGATTTTCTTTCAGGATTGTTACATCAAAACTACATTAGTCAGTGACTACTGATTTCACTGATCGATAACAATTTAATTACTATTTAAGTAGTTGGTTCAGTACCAGTACATATACTAGATTTTAAATTTTTTAATACCCACTTAACGATTTTCAGGTTAAGTAACTTCAATATTCATCACAGACGGATAGATGGTATTAGCTGAAAATTTATACTTAACAATTTCTATTAAAACCCAGTGTTTAATTATTCGGTTTTAAATTTTAGTAAATACTTGCAAACATATACATCATGTTTAAAAACTCACAAACATAAAACTCATGTGGTATTTGCCTATGTTCATCCATATTAATACATTTACAGGCACTTAATGGTCATGTCTATACGAATTATAAATAGTAAAGTCACAATTTGGTATCATACCGATATTATGTTCACACACATATATATATTAACACATCTGCAATTTATTATTCAGGATATCCTATTGGATTTCGGTTCCACAACACTCATTCACGTTTATAATAAGTATCACAATCAACTTTTTAATAATATCTTAGTTCCATTGGATCAATATTATCAATAATTTCTCAATAATAATTATTTCTAAATTGAGAAAAACAAGATTTGAGATAGGACTTTCACTCACTGGCATCTGATAAATTCTTGAACATCCAATATCACGTACTGATACAGTGGATGTGTAGCTCTCGTTTTCATGATCACAACGGCTCAAGAATTGACCGAATCCGACTTCGGATGGTTAAGATATCGTTTGGAAACTAAGACCAATATAAAAGGTTAGATATGTAATAACTGAATATATTTAAGGGGATGTTTCTAATTTTTCATGGCCCAAAATAATTTATTTAATCTCACAGGGGCTAAAATAAAATTTTACCTAATTTAAATTAACCGAATCGGGTTGGTTCATCACGGGTCGGGCTTGGGTTGAACCCTAAACCCAAACCCGTTATAAGTTTTTTACCCATACACACAGCAGGCTGCTCCTCGCGGCGCCCGCTGCCTGACTGGCCGACGGCCTCGCCGGCGGGTTGCCTCTTGTAGACTGCTTAAAAATCACTGAAGATAAGTCATCAGAAAACAGAGCCTATACTCCAGACGCAAGGTGATTAGTCTCTAATTTTGCATAATTTGTATCACATCTTTACATTAATTTCATATTAAATTCTGCTAATAAAGCTTTACTTGCTTGATTCTAGGTCCATGGTGTGCAATGAAGAAGAAGACCCTAAATCACCATTTAATTGATGATTAAAAGCCTATTAAAGATAGCCATTGATCTAGAGAGCTGATTCAATAAAAACCAGGGACTACAAACCAGAAACCGGGTACGAGAACTGACAGGAGACAAAAAGGGCAGCGCGCGGCTCGAAGCGCCGCGCGCGCCGCTTCGGGCCAGGGTTTGTCCCCTGGCCCCCTGTTCCCCTGGTGGCTATAAATACCCCCCTTGGGTTTCAGAGTTGAAGATATACAGAGTTTAGGGTAGTTTTTCATTCCATGTTGTAGTTTAGTTTAGGTTAGGTTAGTTCTTCTTCTTCCCCATTGTATTTTCCATTTTGTTTTAGATCTTGTATTTGGAGAAAGAGTGATACATGAATGGAATACAAGAGTACTTGTAATAGAAGGTGACAAGCTACGAAAGGTTCTCTCTTTACCACTCTTTGTTTTCTATCTAACTTCTTTTACATGTGTAGCTGTCATGGCACTAACTACTAACCACCAACTAGTTTAACTTCTTTTATGATAATCCACATGAATCTAATAGCCTCGTTTTGGCCTTGCTCTTGCAAGAGCCATTGATGGCTCATGATGATGGATCTAACACTCTAACTTCCTAACCACTAACAAGCTAACATTACTTTACTCCATACTTATTTTTCTATAGTATTGATGGTTTAAGTGTAGCTTGTACTTGTTTGTTGAGTTGGGTTGTGATGAGTTACATATGGTCATGCTTTGAATCGCTCTTGAACCAAGGACTAGTGATGGCCAATGATACATGTGAGGCAACTATCACTAAGAGGTTAGCATGTTGGTGGAGTCATTAGTAGTTAGTGGCCATGGGTTTTCTTTCTTTTTCACTTTGTTTTAGAAATATATCCAAAAATCACAAACATATTCTTTTCTATGTTTCTCACTTCTTTGTGTTTCACCGTACTTCTCTTTTCATTCTTTGTTTTCTTTTCTTTTCATTCTTTAAAACTTTGAAGAACTTTTAACAAACACGTGAATCAACCGGTAAATCTTCTATCGCCTTCCGTCCTTATGGATTCGATTCATTTTAGCCTCTATGCTATAATGGAAGTATCGAGGAAGCCAAAGCACACACACTTTAAATCTTCATTTCAAAACGTACACTTTCTGTGCGCGGTTTACCCCGATCAAATTTTGGCGCCGTTGCTGGGATGGGAAGGTTTGATTTCACAAGTTTGCTAACTTTTCTTCTTTGTTTTTTGGTGTGCAGGTTAAAGTTTTAGCATTGCAAAAGTCCACACTTGCTCAAGTGTGGTTGGGTAATTCTTGTATATTTTTATATTCTGCTGCTAATTTTTTTATATTACCTGTGCACTGTAAATAATTGTAAGAACTAAAATATAGAAATTGGATGCTTTAAAACAGTTTAGACATTTGCATCCAGGCACGTGTCAATTTTTATTCCAATATACTGTATTTTATTCTTATGTTGTTGTGATACTGATAGGAGGTGTACATATTGTATTGCATATAGTTAGGACAAACACATCAGTGATTTACTCGCTTTTTTTTTGTGTTCATGCTTATCTATATTGCACACTTGCACAAATTTAACTTAAGGGAAAAACCCAATACAAGATAAGGTGGGGAAGTCATTACCCTCCCTTAGCCCAAAAATCACCTCCCCATTCACACAACCCAAGCCTAAATAAAACTTGCTAGACGTTGGCCCCTAGGGACATCTCGGACTTTTTTAGGAGATTGATCTAAGGGGGAAGTTGTTAGAAGTTGACTCTTGTCAAATCGGTGTCTAAGGTTTGGGATTGAGAGGCGAAACCTCGAAGAACAGTGGTTTGGCATAATTAGGCCCGTTGCTCTGGCACGGATACCTCCCACTGATCTTGCCCCTACCTGGCCGATTAACTCATGGTCAGCGTCCTACAATATACCCCCCGTGGACAGTCTAACCAGTTAGGAGTCGTCTAGGTCTAAGTCAACCCTATCATAGGCTTGTTTTCTTTTTCTTTTTCTTTGTTTGTTTGTTTGCTTGTTTATTTGTTTTCTTTTTTGTATACTGTAATATGGATTTTAACAATAACAATTCTTTCAATGATAATATGAATTTATATTTCACTCCGACCTCATTTGACTCGGATAATTCCAACCCGACTATGTACAATATGAACCAACCATATATGCCAAGTTGAGATTATTCGACTCAATATGACCCATATCCTGAATCTTATGACTATAATTTTCAACATAATTTCAACTCTTCACAGAGTCAATGGAGATTCACCTCCCCTGAGTCAAATTTTCAACCGCGTTGTCCACAATTTTCACAAAGTTCATTCCCCAATTTTTGTTCATATACTCCTTTCCCTGTTCCACCACCCGAAGAAAAATCTGATTTGGAAAGGAGTATAGAAGAGTCCCTACAACAAATGCAAATTTTGCTCAATTCACTATCCTTCCCACATCAAACTCCACATACTCCTTTTCTAGAGCATCCAATTGAAGAAGAATCTGAGTTAGAAAAGCGTTTGGAAGTCTTTTGTGATAGAATGCAAAATATGTTGGACTCATCATCTCAACCAAATTTTCAAGAGTCCTACTCATCTTTTCCAGTCTCACCAATTCAAAATGAACAAACTTCAATAATAGATTTGAGTATGGAACCTTTGTGTGAGTCCGAGCAGCAACCGCAAAATCCGATGGACTCACAATTTCACCACAATTTTCAAAATCAACTTCCATACTCATCTTTTCAAGAAAAATAAATTACACAAAGTATGGAAGACATGATTCAGACTCAACATTCTGTTATCCTGTCTGTCAGTAGGTTAGACTCTATTGTTGGCCCAAAGGCCTATCAACCTAGTTTTGCTGATGATCAACTCATGAAGTTATGTTTACTAATGATCTTGTGTTTAATTAGTGACAGATTCATTATCAAGATCTTAATAGGTGCATAGCTCAACAAAGGATAAAATGTCAAGATTTGGAGCTTGCACGGTGTGATCCAAGGAGCTTTTGGATCAAGCTTGGACCAAGTCAAGAAGATGAGAAGACTTCAAGGGAAGACTTCAAGATGAAGACTTGTGTCTAGGTATAAGATTTTGTTTTTGTTTTAGAGTAAAATGTAAAGGATAGAGTAGTTGGTGGATTGCTCAAGTATACCATGCACACACACTCTTGATTTAGTTTTGTTTTACAAAAGATTTTCTAGTTTAAGAAAATATATGATTGGATTTTGGTTTTCATGCTTACATATCTTTTTAACCAAAACAATGTTTAGAGCTTAATGTCAAAAACTTAGATATTTTATCTTATTTGTGTAGTGGATCATATCCATACACACTATGCTTTAATGAGTTCAAAATATCTAGTTTTTATTTGAATATGTTTTGGAATACAAAGTTTAGAAACATGTTTTAGAAAATACAGTTTTTATCTTGAGACAAATATTTTCAAGTTACAAAAATAGTCCAATCTTTTATAACATGCCTTGATTTTGTGCAAGCATGTTTGATTATCAAAGTATATTGGTTAAACTATTTTGTAGATTTTTATGTATTTTATGGGATTTTATTTAAGCCAAAAAGACAAACTTTTTAATCCCAGAAAACTGTTTCAGGCTTTGGATAAGTCGACTAGTAGCCTTTATAAGTCGACTAATCCTGGAGTCGGCCGACCGGACCGGTCGACCGACGTGCACAAACGTGCACGCCTTTGTGTACTGGAGGACGGCCGACCGTGCCGGTCGACCGCTCCAGAGAGCAGAGCTCTCTGGAAAGTTCGGCCGACCGCACGGGTCGACCGACAGAGAGTTAGACTCTCAGCTCCAGTGGGTCGGTCGACCCAGGCGGTCGACCGTGGCTCCAACGGTCTGATTTCTGACCGTTGGCGGTCGACCGCACCGGTCGACCGGCAGCTCTGACAGACCCCAACGGCTATATTTTTCTGGCCTATAAATTTGGGGGTTTGGTCCTTGTTTCAAGCCAAGATTTTAGGAGAGCTTTGAGCCAGTTTTTCCCATTCTTTTAAAAGGGTTTTCTCCACAAATTTGAGTGCAAATATTTCCTATCTATAGGGAAGATTTTATCAAGAGTGTTAAAGTGATTCTTTGAGTTTTCCTCCACCACTCTCATCCTTGTTTTTCTCACACCACACTTGAGCTATCCATTGATTATTCATCCTATAGGTGTGTTGTAGTGAGATAGTTTTTAGGTGATCAAAGTGTTGTGATCACCAAAGACTTCATTTGTTCTTTGAGGAGACGGGCAAGTGTGCTCGTGGTTGTTTAGGGTTCGGGTGCGAACTCTTCTTGTTTGAGGTGCGGCCTCGGCGAGCCGGTGGGCTTGCGGTGTGTACGGGACTAGAGAGTCCGAGGGCTTGTAGGTGTTGCGGCACCGAGGAGAGATCCATTGGGATCTTGCATAGTGGAAATCCTTCGTGTGTCGAAGGCGGGGATGTAGAGCAAGTGTGCTCGAACCTCGAAACAAACCCTTTGTGTTTGCGATTGCTATTTCTCTCTCTCTCTCTCTCTCTCTCTCTCTATCTCCTTGTTTATATCTTGCATTACTTATCTTGTCTTTACCTTTATATGCATGATATACTTGTGTGCTTAAATTGATATACTTGCTTGGGTTTGTTTGCTAACACTTGTATTCAACCAAGAGAGCCAACGCGGCACCTCAACCCATTCAAGGGGAATCTAGAGGAGTTTGTCCAGAGCCCTTCACGGAGAATTCGGCAACACTCTTGTGTTATACATAGTGTTTAGTGTAAAAGTTTTAATTAGGTCATAATTGCTTTTTGCTTCCGCATTATTTGCATCATTCATCATTAAGTGACCATTAGATTAGCCTTCACCTATTCACCCCCCTTTAGGTGAATCTTCAATTGGTATCAGAGCTTGGTACTCTGATTTGGGTCTAACAACCTAGAGTTAAAGATCCTCATTTTTAGGCTAATCACAATATTTGTACACACACCATGGACTTCATGTCACCACCCACCTTTGACATCCTTAACATCCAAATTTGGAAGGTTAAGATGTCATTGTACCTCAAGGCCTTAGGCATTCATGTTTATCTTGCCATATCTAATGATTCATATTGTT
Source organism: Agave tequilana (assembly GCA_038442645.1). Taxonomy (NCBI): domain Eukaryota; kingdom Viridiplantae; phylum Streptophyta; class Magnoliopsida; order Asparagales; family Asparagaceae; genus Agave; species Agave tequilana. The sequence continues at coordinate 64,686 of JAVJIF010002408.1, forward strand.
CAAATGGTAAGAATTTTGAGGCTAATGCAAAAGCCCTTCATGCTATCAAGTCAACCCTAAATGATGATTATTTATCTAGGGTTTCTAATGTTGAATCGGCTTTTGTAGTATGGAACATCATCACCTCCCTCGACGAAAAAGATCTATACTATGCGGGGAGTGACTCGGATGTTGGAATCGACACCTCCAACAAGTGCTACATGGTCCAAGGGATAACCCCCTTGAGGTAAACACCGAATCCGATGATGAGGACATGTCATATGATGAGCTATCTACTTTTTGTCATCTATTGCTTGAAAAATATGACATGATTAAAAAGGAAAATAAAAATTTGAAAAAGAACATTGCTTGCATGCATGTAGAACATGATACATTTAGATCTAACATTGCATGTTTAGAAAAAGATAACAAAATTTTGAAAAAGAATTTTGATGCCATGGTTGATGAAAAAGATTCATTAGAAAATAAAATGGCATGCTTAGAAAAAAAAAATAAGGATTTGAAAAATGAGAATGTTTCCTTGATTGCAAAATTGAATGATTTATGTGAAGGGAACACTATTTTGAAAAATAAAATTGATTTGGTGGAAAAACAAAAGGAAGATGTTTTTCAAGAAAATAAATCTTTGAAAAGAAAAATTTGTGAAAAAGAAAAAGATTTTGTTTCACAAAAGAAAAAGAAAAATGATTCTTTATCTCATCATGCTTTACATGCCACCACTAATGAGATTAAAGATTTGAAAAATAAAATGGATGGTTTGAGTTCAACTTTGAACTCTTGTGCTTTTAATCATTCTAGGTTGGAGTCAATGTTTTCAAAGAAACAAACTCCACACATTCATGCACATCATAACCATGCATTTGCTTATGTTGCACAACATGATCACACTCCTACACATAGGCATTCTAAGGTGTACAAATGTACACATTGTGGCCGCAAAGGCCATCTAGCAAAATTTTGTTATGATAAGATAAATGCTTTAAATTTTGCTAAAAATAAAGATGTTTGGGTTCCTTACAAGACTAACCCTAAAGGACCCAAAAGAAAATGGTACCAAAACCCCCACCATGTGTTTTTGATGTAGGTGAGGGCTCTCACAAGACGTGAGAGATTTGGTGCCTTGGTGGTGGTTGCATGGACTTGATGGACATACTTTTGATGCACCGCTATCAAGGAGGTTTGGTGGGACAACCACCATGTTTGGAGCTTTGAAGTTGGTAACAATCTCTAAACTCCCATTTTATTAATGTTCATGCTTGTTCATTCATGATCATGTTTTATTTATTTTATGTGCTTCATGTGGTAAAAACATGCTTAGATGTAGTTTCTATCAAAACTTGTATTATACATGTACAAATAGTGAGTTACACGTGACTTATATATGTTTGCACTTCATGCTCATTTGTACCCACTATATGCACATATATAGACTAGTTTTGATGATTCTCATTTATACTTGTTTTGCCAATTTTCGTGTTTTACTTCATGTATATGTATCTTTTATTCAAATCTAATAAATATACATGTGTACCCGTGAGTCTCTTGCCTTCATGCAAATACATTTGATAGACTCTTTTATGTTTGGGATATGTATGTGTATTGTTAGTTTTGGATAAATCATACATATACCATGAAGATTAGTGTTTTAATAAAAAAAATGATTTTTCATGTTTTTGTTTTGTTAAAAATAAAAAAAATGTGACTTATGATCTTTTTGAGCTTCAATGTCTATTTTCATGAAAATGCTACTTACATGATTTTTAAACACTCATCTTTTATTTTTTAAGATAATTTTGAGCTTTATGGACTATGAGTGCTTGAATATTTATGTACTTAGTATGATTCATGAAATACACATGTTTTGATTTCATGTTTTTGAAGGATCTTTAACTAGTTTTTCAAAAATTATCTTTAACTAGTTAATTATTCTTCTTTTGGTAGTGATTTTCAATGCTAAAATATTTTCAAACCTATTTTTGAAAACCCCTACCATCAATGGGAGGATGGATGGGCGATTATGCCTTGTATGTGTAACGCCCCGATTCCACTGATACGGGGACGTCACTGCAACGTATATACGTAAGTCCGAATTACCTTCCCGTATATACGCTAAGCATCAGTACAGACAAGAATCAGAGTACGGAAGCAAATGGTGCATTATACATTCCAACACATATATATACAATCACAGAGTTATCACCAGAGGTGATGAATATTACAATAATATAACATCACAGATATGCGCAAATGCGGGAATACAAGAGATACACACATATATGAACGATACAAAAGGGAGTTCACATACAAGTATACAAGGATAGTACAAGTATGAACAGTATAAAAGAGCATGGACAGTATAAGTATAAACAGAAGGGCACTCACGAGAAAACTCGAGAGGCACACAGGGGGCCTGGAAGGAAATGGCTCTGAAAGGTAGGCTGGTGATCCACGCTACCGCTGCGCCACTCTGATCACACGCTCCTAGCTCCATGACCTGGACATGTGGATCCAGGGGAGTCAAATGATACTCCCCAGGCGAGTGGTGAAGCAAAACCAAGTGGTGAAGCAGGGTGAGCACAATAATACATATAACAAATGATATCAAGAAGGAAATACTCAGGAGTCAGATAGGTGAGAGCAGATATGGACAGATATGACAGGATAATCATAAAACAGGGAATCCGAATAAAACCAATCCGAGCTACCAGGTAGTTATAACATAATACTCATAAAACAGGAAATCCGACATAAAGTCCGGGAAAAGCAAATACGGTAAGGCACATCACAGATTCATAGCCGTTTAAGTTGCAGGCTTTGGTATGCGTCCCATTCCACATACCTCTACTTACAACTTAAAGAGCCGGTTATTATGACACTTTATTATTATTACTCGTCTTACCCATATATCTAGGTATGTGTCTCGGTGTACGGCCAACTCACATACATCCATATATAAGCAAGTCGAGGTTGTTATTGGAAACAAGCGGGGTATCAACGAACTATGTTTACAGTGGGTCCCGTACATACCCGGGACCACGGCCCAGGATTGTTCCGTTGCTAGGTGACGGAACCTGCCGCAAGGCTAACAGGAGGGGCTTATGTATGCCCTATTATACAGGAATAAGGGAGCCAGCTCTCCCCTCGGTCCCCTGGAGGCCCACAGGTCAGACCGGAACATGAGTGCACAATACCTAATGCCACTGTAAACACGAACACATATCGATATCCGCATGTTTCCCCCGACCCAATACAAGTTGGTACATTTTAGGATTCATTAGTTTAATTATCACTTTACGGGAAAAACAGGTACAGGACATGATCAGGAAAATCGGGTGTACATAAATACTATATAGTCAAGTCACTGCATGTAAAGCAGGAATACAAGTCACTGATCATGATACAGGATAATAAAGTAAAGTTCCCGTAAAGGTGATAATCACAAGTCAAGTATATCATGCTGGGTGTAAGGTGATAGCATGATAGGATGGTGATAATTAACAAGCAACTAAGCATATAAGAGATTGATAATAATCAGGTGGCAAGTTATGTCAAGAGATTGATAATAGTCTGGGTAAGTCAGGTCATACCAAGAGGGTCTAGCCAAATAGTAGTATGTCAGGTGGTCAGGTGATAACACTCTAGATGTCAGGTGATATACATGTGTTAAAAGGAAACATGCAACTAGCAAGTCTAAAGTAGTAGTAGGGCAAGTGTAAACATAACAGTAATCCAAAGTCCACGACCACGAAGGGTCGGCCACGCATGGTATAAGCAATAAAAGTCATAGCACATGAAATAAAATACATGAAAGCTAAAGCAAGAACATGCGCATAATCAATGACATAAGAAGTAAGAGGGTAGCGAGTGAGAACACTCGCCTGCATCACCGAAAAGCCGAAAGGTCCGAAATCCACGAAATCCGGGGCACGCCATAAAATAGGATATATAAATATGTAGAGTGAGGAGGAGAGAGAAAGAGAGAAGGGAAGTGAAGATGGTGTTTGTCAAGTGACAAGTCAAGCCACACCAAGATGTGATATAAGTCTAGGGGGTAAGGTTCATGTTCAAGGAAGGGATCAACTAAGACAGATAGGTAAAGTTAGTCGACTAGGTGGACAGGGTAGTCGACTAATAGAGGGGTTAGTCGACTAGGAAGATGGGGTAGTCGACTAAGACTGTGATCCAGAGAGTTGGATTTCTGGTTCAGGAGAAGTTAGTCGACTGGAGTAAAATAGGTAGTCGACTAACAGATACTCTAAGTCGACTAATAGTAAGGTCAAGTCGACTAGAACTGAGATACAGAAAGTTGGGGTTTCAGGTTCAGGGAAGGTTAGTCGACTAAGGGTCCTAAGTCGACTAATAATTGGTTAAGTCGACTGGGGCCAAGAGTTGGGATTCTGAAATCAGGAAGAGTTAGTCGACTGGATGAATCAAGTAGTCGACTAACAGACATGACAAGTCGACTAACAGTTATGTTAAGTCGACTAAATCTGTGATACAGAGAGTTGATGTTTTGGCTCAGGAAAAGTTAGTCGACTAGATGAAATGGGTAGTCGACTAACAGTGATTTCTAGAGAGAGAAAATGTAGAGAGAGAAAGGGATATTCTAGAGAGAGAAAATAGGGATTTTTAGAGAGTAGGTAGAGAGAGAAAGTCTAGAGAGAGAAAGTGGGATTTCTAGAGAGAGAAAGTGAAGAGAGAGAAAGAGGGATTTCTAGAGAGAGAATCTAGAGAGAGATTTCTAGAGAGAGAAGGAGAGATTTCTAGAGAGAGAAGGAGAGATTTCTAGAGAGAGAAAGAGATGATGAGAGAGAGAGAGAATCAGGAGAGAGAGAGGGTGCGGTTGAGAGAGAGAGAGAGAGAGCTAGAGTGAGAAAGAGAGGAGAGAGAAACAGGAGAGAGAGAGGGATCCAAGAGAGAGAGAGAGGGAGAGAAACAGAGAAGGGGCTTTGCCCCTCTCTGGATCCACGCACAGCACCCCCCTGCTGGGGGTGCCCGGCCTGGCCGCCGGCCAAGTGGCGGCGCCGGGCGGCGCCGGCCACCGGAAGAGGAGGGGGCGGCTGCCCCCTCAAATGAAACACAGGAGGGGGCTTTGCCCCCCTCCAGCAAGGCACCAGGGGGGCTGTTGCCCCCCCCGCAACACAGAGAGAGAGAGGGGGTTTGCCCCCCTCTCTGCACAGGGGCCGCCGGCGGCGGTCCTGGCCGCCGGCGCGCCCAACAGAGAAGGAGAGAGGGGAGGCCGCGCCTCCCCTCCACACGAAGTGGCCGCCGGCGGCTGTCCGGGCCGCCGGCGAGCCCAATCAGAGGGAGAGAGGGGAGGCTGCGCCTCCCCTCCACAGACAGGGGCCGCCGGCGGCGGTCCTGGCCGCCGGCGTGCTCAACAGAGAGGGAGAGAGAGGGGAGTGAAGGGGAGAAGAGAGGGGGCTCTGCCCCTCCCCTGCACAGCGCACAGGGGGCCCGAGGCCCCCTGGCCGCGCCCAAGGCCGCCGGCGTCGTGCCGGCGGCGGTCAGCTCCGCCACGGCGCCGGAGAGGGAGGAGGGAGGTGGCGGCCTCGCTGGGCTCGCAGAAGAGAGGAAGGAGAAGAGAGAGAGAAAGAAAAAAGAAAAAGAAAAAGGAAAAAGAGAAAGAAAAGAAAAAAGGGGGTTTATTTATTAAGGAATGATTGATGTGATGGGAGTGGTTGAGATGTGATGGGAGGAGGTGATGTGGCAGGTTGACTTTTGGGGGAGGGAAAAAGAGAATTGGGGGAAGAGAAACAACAAAAAATAATATTATTAAAATAGGGTAAAAATCCGACTGTTTCGGAATCGTTCCGAAAAATCCTCAAAAATAGAAAATAATATTTAAGATGCTCGGTGAAATCGGATTCGAGAAATACAATGCAGATTTCAAATTAAAAATCCTGGAATCTTCCGGCGGTACCGGTCGACACCAAAACCGGTGAATTTTCGATAAATTCTGGAAAATCTCAAAAAATGAATTTAGATAGAAAATGATATTATAAGATGTATCGTGAAAGCCGTTTTAAGAAATACTTTATAGTTTTAAAACTAAAAATCCGGAACCAGCTAACTGCCGACTCCGGTGGAATTTCCATAAAATCATAAAATTCCCAGAAAAAGAATGTAGGTAGAAAATATGATTCTAAGTAATAATGTCTAAAGGATCATTTAGAAATTCCAACCGTTTAAGAATTAAAATCCAGGAATCGGTCAGCGGCACTGGCCGACACCGGTTTTGAAAATATTCCTTTTAATTCCAGAAAAATCCAGAAAATCACATAAAATCTAGAATATTGGAAAATGATGTTTGAAACAGAAATCGGTCAAATCGGAATAGTGGAATTGTCCAAACCGAGCAATACTCTGGGATTCGGGCCTTCGGTTCAAACCAAGGTTGACTCCGAATCCACGAATCCAAAACCAAGACAAACAATCATGTAAGGAATTCATAATACTGAATAAATACAGAAAACAAATCGAAAAAATACGATCGAAAATCTGAATACGCAACTAAGTACGTATTCCAGGAACGGGGTATTACAGTATGCTTCATTGAAAATCTTTTACCTTGTGCATATCAAGGGATGGTAGGTTATGAGATATACATTTGATCTTATTGTTATGTCAATTGGTATCTTTGAATCGTTTCAATTGGTATCAATATGAACTTATTTTGTATATACTCATATTTTGTTTTCTTATATATGTATGTATCAATTTCACTTGGTATACTCATTTCTCATACATATATATGATTTTCATGTGCTTAACTTTCAATTGGTTCACTTTTTTAAAAGCACAAAGTTTATGATGAAAATAAAAATATTTTGATCATATGTTTACTATTGGTATCAATATGTTTCAACTTCATATTTATTAATGTCAATTGGTATCAATATGATTTACAATAATGATTATTTTCAATTTGGTATCAATAAAATTTGTTTGTTTTACAAAAGCTCTGATACCTTTAAAAATTTTTGTTTAAGAAAAATTAATTAAAAAAAATATTTTGTTGATTTGTATTACCCCTCTTGATCTCTTTGTTTATGACAAAAAGAGGGAGAAAAATTTGTTTGATTTGATTTTACTTTAAACCCTTTGTTGATGATTGACAAAAAGGGGGAGAAGTATTTGAGTTTATATGCATGCTTTCATTACTTAAGGGGGAGAAGTATTTGTCTTCCTTGTTGTTTATGCATATATTTTTGTATTGCAAATAGGAGAAAAAGATTTTGATTTATGCTAAAGATTTTGATTTATGCTTGTTGCATGTTTTATCTCCATACTTGCATACATGTTTATGAGCTTCATTGCATATATTTATTTTATGTCTATGCATGAGTTAAGGGGACTTCTTTGAAGCTTTACTTTAATCCATGCATATATAACTTCATGAGTTTTGTCATCATCAAAAAGGGGAGATTGTTGGCCCAAAGGCCTATCAACCTAGTTTTGATGATGATCAACTCATGAAGTTATGTTTACTAATGATCTTGTGTTTAATTAGTGACAGATTCATTATCAAGATCTTAGTAGGTGCATAGCTCAACAAAGGATAAAATGTCAAGATTTGGAGCTTGCACGGTGTGATCCAAGGAGCTTTTGGATCAAGCTTGGACCAAGTCAAGAAGATGAGAAGACTTCAAGGGAAGACTTCAAGATGAAGACTTGTGTCTAGGTATAAGATTTTGTTTTTGTTTTAGAGTAAAATGTAAAGGATAGAGTTGTTGGTGGATTGCTCAAGTATACCATGCACACACACTCTTGATTTAGTTTTGTTTTACAAAGATTTTCTAGTTTAAGAAAATATATGATTGGATTTTGGTTTTCATGCTTACATATCTTTTTAACCAAAACCATGTTTAGAGCTTAATGTCAAAAACTTAGATATTTCATCTTATTTGTGTAGTGGATCATATCCATACACACTATGCTTTAATGAGTTCAAAATATCTAGTTTTTATTTGAAGATGTTTTGGAAATACAAAGTTTAGAAAACATGTTTTGGAAAATACAGTTTTTATCTTGAGACAAATATTTCCAAGTTACAAAAATAGTCCAATCTTTTATAACATGCCTTGATTTTGTGCAAGCATGTTTGATTATTAAAGTATATTGGTTAAACTATTTTTGTAGATTTTTATGTATTTTATGGGATTTTATTTAAGCCAAAAAGACAAACTTTTTTATCCCAGAAAACTGTTTCAGGCTTTGGATAAGTCGACTAGTAGCCTTTATAAGTCGACTAATCCTGGAGTCGGCCGACCGGACCGGTCGACCGACGTGCACAAACGTGCACGCCTTTGTGTACTGGAGGACGGCCGACCGTGCCGGTCGACCGCTCCAGAGAGCAGAGCTCTCTGGAAAGTTCGGCCGACCGCACGGGTCGACCGACAGAGAGTTAGACTCTCAGCTCCAGTGGGTCGGTCGACCCAGGCGGTCGACCGTGGCTCCAACGGTCTGATTTCTGACCGTTGGCAGTCGACCGCACCGGTCGACCGGCAGCTCTGACAGACCCCAACGGCTATATTTTTCTGGCCTATAAATTTGGGGTTTGGTCCTTGTTTCAAGCCAAGATTTTAGGAGAGCTTTGAGCCAGTTTTTCCCATTCTTTTAAAAGGGTTTTCTCCACAAATTTGAGTGCAAATATTTCCTATCTATAGGGAAGATTTTATCAAGAGTGTTAAAGTGATTCTTTGAGTTTTCCTCCACCACTCTCATCCTTGTTTTTCTCACACCACACTTGAGCTATCCATTGATTATTCATCCTATAGGTGTGTTGTAGTGAGATAGTTTTTAGGTGATCAAAGTGTTGTGATCACCAAAGACTTCATTTGTTCTTTGAGGAGACGGGCAAGTGTGCTCGTGGTTGTTTAGGGTTCGGGTGCGAACTCTTCTTGTTTGAGGTGCGGCCTCGGCGAGCTGGTGGGCTTGCGGTGTGTACGGGACTAGAGAGTCCGAGGGCTTGTAGGTGTTGCGGCACCGAGGAGAGATCCATTGGGATCTTGCATAGTGGAAATCCTTCGTGTGTCGAAGGCGGGGATGTAGAGCAAGTGTGCTCGAACCTCGAAACAAACACTTTGTGTTTGCGATTGCTATTTCTCTCTCTCTCTCTATCTCCTTATTTATATCTTGCATTACTTATCTTGTCTTTACCTTTATATGCATGATATACTTGTGTGCTTAAATTGATATACTTGCTTGGGTTTGTTTGCTAACACTTGTATTCAACCAAGAGAGCCAACGCGGCACCTCAACCCATTCAAGGGGAATCTAGAGGAGTTTGTCTAGAGCCCTTCACGGGGAATTCGGCAACACTCTTGTGTTATACATAGTGTTTAGTGTAAAAGTTTTAATTAGGTCATAATTGCTTTTTGCTTCCGCATTATTTGCATCATTCATCATTAAGTGACCATTAGATTAGACTTCACCTATTCACCCCCTCTAGGTGAACCTTCATCTATAATGAGCGATCTGATAAATGAGAGCGAGAAAAATCTTTCTTGTCAACCATTGACCAATTCTTATATCCCTAACTCTACTGATTGGACCCTTGAATCATGTAAATTTGGGAATCCAGATTCAATTTCAGAACACACATTCGAACTTGACCAAACTCCAAGTTATGAAAGTCACCTGGATCTTCTGGCAAGTTATCCCTTCCCTGAAATTGGAATCGAACCTGAATGTGATCCTGAACTTCCTGTTGGGAACTCCATTTCACTTTTTGATTCACTAATGACTCTGGTATCTTTATCAGATTTTTTCTCTATTCCGGAGTCAAAATTGAATCCTGTACCCGTACACTGTGAATTGAATCACCAATATCTTATGATCACACAATGAGGACAGTGTGTGAACGTCAATTCTTTGATTTGAACCCTATTTTTGAATCAATTTCGACTCTCATTGTTGACTCTCGACTTGATCTGAGTCAACTTCCTGAGTCGGTATCGGTTTTTGTTCTTATTCCATTTGAGTCCAAATCACTCATCTCTCAAAATCACACTTCATTATTGGACAAGACTGTTGAAGAAAATGACTCAGTAATTATTTTTGAAAATTGGCCATTAGATGGGGATAACCTTTTCAATAAGACCATTCAATCAATCATCCTTTTATTGGGTCATATTAAAGAGGTCATTGGTGGGTTCCTGCAAGATTCACGCTATTTTGATTGGTAGCAACGCTTGACCCAATCAGACCACCACCGGAGCTACCCCCTTGAGGTAATCTTCCTTCCCTCTCCATTTGTTTCATGTCTACACACATTCACGATGCATTGAGGACAATGCATGAGATAAGTGTGGGGGAGGGTTTACTAACATAGTCAGTTTTATATTTTCTTTCTTTTACACTTCTTTTTCTTAAACAAAAAAATCTTTTATAAAAACTTTTCCTTTTTTACAAAACTTTTTGAAACAAGAGAAATAGTTTTTTGATTTATTTTTAAAAAATTAAGATTATCTTAGGAATTAGGAAGACCTCAAATTATGAAATTTTAAACTGAGTCAAAATAATAGATCTTGTCTAAATTATAGGATAAGAAAGTAAGATTGAAAAGATAATTTGATCTTAAATTTTTTGCCTTAGATTTATGCACTCTACACTTACACAATTTTTGGGATTGAAACAAAGACTGAAAATGCCATAAAAAATATATATTAAAAAATTTATGTAAATAAAAATCACTTATTGAAGTTGAGTAATTATGCCTCAGGAAGCATGATTATTCATACTTAAAATGGTGGATAAAAATAAAATAATCTCCTTTAGTTTTCTGACTTGTTTTCTCAAGTCCTTAAGTTCGAGGGATGTTTCTCATCTAGTGCCCTAAGACCATCTGGTTTGGGAGTCACCGGCTAAAGGCTCACTTCCCGAGTAAATAAGAAAGCCTAAGAAAATTAAGGGAAGAAAAAAAAAGAGAAAAAAGGAAAATAAATAATATATAAAAATCAATGGCATGAATGTTTGAGTCAATACCCAAAAAAATCTCCACAGTTCACAAAGTGCATATTTTTCTAAGAGTTTTATGAAAGATCAAAAAGTGCATTTTGACTTAGTTTAAGAAAGAACAATTTCTGGTTAACCTATGACCTTGGATCACTTATATTTTCACAAAAATACTTCAACACTTTTTTCTATTTCAAAAAGCGTTTTCAAAATACTAACATTTGATTTCTTTCTTTATGGATTTTGTGGGTGTAATCCACTGAAAACCCTCAGGAGACAAAACTCCTCCTCTAGGGGAAACTTAGAGGTTTAACGGCTTGTTGCACAGGCTCAGTGCAATCGCGTCACCTGCGAAAGTGGTGTAATATTCCTTAGTTTTTTATTTTGCTCGGGACGAGCAAAAGATAAGTGTGGGGTATGATTAGTCTCTAATTTTGCATAATTTGTATCACATCTTTACATTAATTTCATATTAAATTCTGCTAATAAAGCTATACTTACTTGATTCTAGGTCCATGGTGTGCAATAAAGAAGAAGACCCTAAATCACCATTTAATTGGTGATTAAAAGCCTATTAAAGATAGCCACTGACCTAGAGAGCTAATTCTGTAAAAACCAGGGGCTACAAACCAGAAACCAGGCACCAGAACTGACAGGAGACAGAAAGGGCAGCGCGCGGCTCGAAGCGCCCCGCGCGCGGCCACTTTATGGCCGCGGCGCGCGCGCCGCTTGGGGCCAGGGTTTGTCTCCTGGCCCCCTGTTCCCCTGGTGGCTATAAATACCCCCTTTGGGTTCCAGAGTTTGAAGATATATAGAGTTTAGGGTAGTTTTTCATTCCATGTTGTAGTTTAGTTTAGGTTAGGTTAGTTTTCTTCTTCCCCATTGTATTTTCTATTTTGTTTTAGATCTTGTATTAGGAGAAAGAGTGATACATGAGTGGAATGCAAGAGTACTTGTAGTAGAAGGTGACAAGCTATGAAAGGTGCTCTCTTTACCTCTCTTTGTTTTCTATCTAACTTCTTTTACATGTGTAGCTAATCTTTTTTGTCATGGCACTAACTACTAACCACCAACTAGTTTAACTTCTTTTATGATAATCCACATGAATCTAATAGCCTCGTTTTGGCCTTGCTCTTTCTAGAGCCATTGATGGCTCATGATGATGGATCTAACACTCTAACTTCTTAGCCAATAACAAGCTAACATTACTTTACTCCATGCTTACTTTTCTATAGTATTGATGGTTTAAGTGTAGCTTGCACTTGTTTGTTGAGTTGGGTTGTGATGAGTTACATATGGGTCATGCTTTGAATCACTCTTGAACCAAGGACTAGTGATGGCCAATGATACATGTGAGGCAACTATCACTAAGAGGTTAGCATGTTGGTGGAGTCATTAGTAGTTAGTGGCCATGGGTTTTCTTTCTTTTTCACTTTGTTTTAGAAATATATCCAAAAATCACAAACATATTCTTTTCTATGTTTCCCACTTCTTTGTGTTTCACCGTACTTCTCTTTTCATTCTTTGTTTTCTTTTCTTTTCATTCTTTCAAACTTTGAAGAACTTTTAACAAACACGTGAATCAACCAGTAAAGCTTCTATCGCCTCCCGTCCTTATGGATTTGACTCATTTTAGCCTCTATGCTATAACGGAAGTATCGAGGAAGCCAAAGCACACACACTTTAAATCTTCATTTCAAAACATACACTTTTTGTGCGCAGTTTACTCCGATCACGAGGCTAATTATAGCCACTCATATAAATGCCAAGGTGCAGAGCATGGAGCCCGCGCCTCAACATCAGTACAGTACCAAGACGTGAGGGTTGAAACCCACGTCCCAGCTGCTCTGTAATAACCAAGACGCGACTCGAAGCCCGCGTCCTTACATCAGTACAGTATCAAGGCACGAGATCCTGAAGCCTGCGACTAGACATTACTGCAGTCTCAAGACGCAAAGCCTGAAGTCCGCGTCTGATAGAGTTCGAAACTCACGTCCAGTAAGGTTCGAAATCAATGACAAAACGCGAGGCTCATAGCCTGCGTCTCAGTTATAACTGACCTCATTACTGGGTCAATTACTGCCCATGAAATCAGGGAGTTAACCCCCATTATGGAGTGTTTTAGGGGACACTTTTACTCCCTGAAACCTCTATAAATAGATCATTTTGCTATGGAAGAGGGGTCAAAAAATTTTGGTCAGAAGAACGTTGGTCGTAAGCCGTAGAAGGATCAGAATCTCTAGCTAAAAAAAAGAGAGTTCAACTCTTCTAACAACTTGCTGCGTACAAGTTTGTTCTTGCCTACAGTCTCTTTGAGATTTTTTGGGTGGGGGTAGAAGTTGTGTTACTTCGTCCACCGTCTAAAGAGAAGATTCTCAAAAGATCGTGATGTTCACCCGGTCAACAGAAAACAAGAATCATTTTCCATCCCACGTTAAGAACCCAACACTAAATAAAAGAAAGATTTTGATCTTGAATATCTTCCCTCTCTTATAATCGGAGTATTGATCCGTTGTAATTCTTCATTGATTCAAGAAAATTTTACACACGAATCTCTCCCACCAAACACCTCCCCACCACCGGCGCCGCTCCTGCGCCCTCGCCGCCAGCGGGGTCCCAAAGAGAGAGGGAGGTGAGAGAGAAGAGAGAGAGATGAGGGGGGAGAGAGTGATCCAGGAAGAAAGAAGAAGAAGAGAGAGATGAGCGACCGCCTCCCTGCCATTGGCGCCGTTCCGGCACCCTTGCCGCCGGCGGGGTTCCAAAGAAAGAGGGAGGGGGAGAGAGAGAAGAGAGAGAGATGAGCGGCCGCCTCCCTGCCACCGGCAACGTTCCGGCATCCTCGTCACTGTAGGCTGTCTAAAAATCACTGAAGACAAGTCATCAAAAAGTAGAATTCAAATTCCAGACAACAAGGCTAATCATCGCCACCAGCGCAGCACCAAGACGCGAGGTTGAAACTCGCATCTCAATATCACTGCAATGACTAAGACGCGGAGCATGAAAGCTACGTCTCGGCATTACTGCAGTACCAAGACACAGAGTCCAAAGCCCGCGTCTCACATGAAGCTTGACGCAGAATTTGAAGCTCGCGTTTCTCAAGCATCACCTCAATGGCAAAACGCGAGGCTCAAAGCCTGCGTCTCGGTTATAACTGTCCTCATTACTGGGTCAATTACTGCCCACGTAATGAGGGAGTTAACCCTAATTATGGAGCAATTTTAGGGGACACTTTTACCCCCTGAATCCTCTATAAATAGCCCAATTTGCTATGAAAGAGGGGTCGAAAAAATCTTTGATCAGAAGAACTTCGGTTGTAAGCCGTAGAAGGACAAGATCTCTAGCTAAAAGAAAGAGAGAGTTCAACTCTTCTAACAACTTGCTGTGTACAAGTTTGTTTTTGCCTACAGTCTCTTTAGATTCTTATTGGATTGAAGCTGTGTTACTTCGTTCACCATCCAAAGAGAGGATTCCCAAGAGGTCCTGACGTTCACCCGGTCAACGAAAAACAAGATTCATTTTCCATCGCCACATCAAGAACCCGACATTAAACAAAGGGAAGATTTGAGCTTGAATATCTCCCCTCTCTTATAAAAAGATTATTGATCCGTTGCAATTTTCTTTATAATCAGATAAAGAATATAAACCTTGATCTTCAATTTTTCCCCACGAAATAAGAGATGGCGACTCCGCTGGGGAACACTTTCTCTACCGATGAGCAAGTCGTGGCACAAGGTGACATCACCTACATGAGAAAAATGGTCGAATCACTTATCGTGAAGTTTGACCAGGCGAAGTATGAAGAGTTCCTCTCTCCGGCTCTAAGAGCCCAAGGGCGCGGCAGTACCGCAAGGTCTCTTCGGGGACTGATTAGTCTCTAATTTTGCATAATTTTCATCACATCTCACATCTATTTAATAATAAATTATGCTAATAATACCTTGCTTGCTTGATCCTAGGTCAATGGTGTTCACATGAAGAAGAAGACTCAAATCACCATTTATTTGGTGATTAAAGGGTATTAAAGGTAGCCATTGACCTAAGAGGCTAATTCTGGCAAAATCAGAGACTGCAAAACCAAATCCGGGCGCCTAATACGACAAAGGACAGAAAATACTGCGCGCCGCCCAAAGAGCCGCGCGCGCGGCCATTAAATGGCCGCGGAAACGCGGCTTTTGCCGCGTTTCCGCGGCAATTTAGGCGCGCGGCGCGCGCCGCTTCGGGTCACTTCTTGTCCCCTGGGTCCCCCGTTCCTCTGAAGCTATAAATACCCCCCTGGGGTTCTTGCCTGAGAAGAAGGCAGAGTAGAGGCAAGTTTAGGAGTAGTTTTATTTTCATGTTGTAGGTTAGGATAGTATAGTTTTAGTTCTTCCTCCTCCATTGTATTTTCCATTTTAGATCTTGTATTAGGGAGAGAGAGTGGTTCATGCTTGGAATGCAAGAGTGCTTGTAATAGAAGGTGACAATCTATGAAAGGTGCTCTCTTTACCTCTCTATGTTTACTTCTCTCCAATCTCTTTTACATGTGTAGCTAGTTTTTCCCTTATGGCTCTAACTACTAACCATCTAACTAGTCTTACTTCTTTATGATAATCCACATGAATCTAATAGCCTCACTTTGGCCTTGCTCTTGCAAGAGCCATTGATGGCTCATGATGATGGATCTACACTCTAACTTCCTAACCACTAACAAGCTAACACTACTTTACTTCATGCTTGCTCT
Source organism: Agave tequilana (assembly GCA_038442645.1). NCBI lineage: Eukaryota > Viridiplantae > Streptophyta > Magnoliopsida > Asparagales > Asparagaceae > Agave > Agave tequilana. The sequence continues at coordinate 80,365 of JAVJIF010002408.1, forward strand.
TATGGGTTTTGATGATCTAAGTGTAGCTTGAACTTGTTTTGTTGTGTTGGGTTGTGATGAGTTACATATGAGTCATGCTTTGAATCGCTCTTGAACCAAGGACTAGTGATGGCCAATGATACGTGTGAGGCAACTATCACTAAGAGGTTAGCGTGTTGGTGGAGTCTTTAGTAGTTAGAGCCGTAAGTTTTCTTTCTCTTTCACTTATTTAGACATAAAAACAAAACTACAAAAATCATTCTTTTCTATGTTTCCCACTCCTTTGTGTTTCACCGTACCTCTCTTTTCATTCTTTACTTTCTTTTCTTTTCATTCTTTAAAACTTTGAAGAATCTTTAACAAACACGTGAATCAACCGGTAAAGCTTCTATCGCCTCCCGTCCTTGTGGATACGACCCGTATAGCCACTTTGCTACTACGGAAGAATCGCAAAAGCAGTAACTTCGACCCACATTTCCTTCTCTTATTTAATACTCGCTTTTTACGCGATCAAATTTTGGCGCCGTTGCCGGGGATGGGAACGGTTTGATTTCACAAGTTTGCTAACTTTTCTTCTTTGTTTTTTGGTGTGCAGGTTAAAGCTTTAGCATTGCAGAAATCCACACTTGCTCAAGTGTGGTCGGGTAATTCTTGTATATTTTATATTCTGCTGCTAATTTTTGTTTATATTACCTGTGCACTGTAAATAATTGTAAGAACTAAATACAGAAATTGGATGCTTTAAAACGGTTTAGACATTTGCATCTAGGCACGTGTCAATTTTTTTTCCAATATACTGTATTTTATTCTTTTGTTGTTGTGATATTGATAGGAGGTGTATATATGGCATTGCATATAGTATAGGACAAACACTTCAGTGATTTACTTGCTTTTTTGTGTTCATCCTTATCTATATTGCACACTTGCACGAATTTAACTTAAGGGCAAAACCCAAAACAAGATAAGGTGGGGAAGTTATTACCCTCCCTTGGCCCAAAAATCACCTCCCCACTCACACAACCCAAGCCTAAATAAAACTTGCTAGACGTTGGCCCCTAGGGACATCTCGGACTCATTTAGGAGATTGACCTAAGGGGGAAGTTGTTAGAATTTGACTCTTGCTAAATCGGTGTCTAAGGTTGGGGATTGAGAGGCGAAACCTCGAAGAACGGTGGTTTGGCATAATTAGGCCCGTTGCTCCGGCACGGATACCTCCCACTGTCTTGCCCCTACCTGGCCGATTAACTTGTGGTCAGCTTCCGACAACAGACCCCCCGTGGACAGTCTAACCAGTTAGGAGTCGTCTAGGTCTAAGTCAACCCTAGCATAGGCTTGTTTTCTTCTTCTTTTTCTTTGTTTGTTTGTTTGTTTGTTTTTCTTTTTTTTGTATACTGTGATATGGATTTTAATAACAACAATTCTTTCAATTATAATATGAATCCATATTTCACTCCGACCTCATTTGACTCGGATAACTCTGACCCGGCAATGTACAACATGAACCAACCAGATATGCCGGGTTGGGATTATCAGAATCAATATGACCCATATCCCCAACCATATGATCCTAATTTTCAAAATAATTTCAACTCTTCACAGAGTTCATGGGGATTCACCTACCCCGAGTCAAATTTTCAACCATCTTGTCCACAATTTTCACAATATTCATTCCCCAACTTTGATTCATATACTCCTTTTCCTGAACCACCAATTGAAGAAAATCATCATTGGAAAGGAGTATGGAAGAGTCCCTACAACAAATGCAAAATTTGCTCAATTCACAATCCTTTTCATATCAAACTCCACATACTCCTTTTCTAGAGCATCCCATTGAAGAAGAATCTGAACTAGAAAGCGTTTGGAAGTCTGTTGTGAAAGAATGCAAAACATGTTGGACTCATTCTCTCCACCAAATTTTCAAGAGTCATACTCATCTTATCCAGTCTCACCCATTCAAAATGAACAAACTTCAACACTGGGATTGAGTATGGAACCCTTGCGTGAGTTCGAGCAGCAACCGCAAAATCCGATGGACTCACAATTTCACCACAATTTCCAAAATCAACTTCCATACTCAGATTTTCAAGAACCAATTACAAAGAGTATGGAAGACATGATTCCAAATCCAAATCCTGTTACACAACCGATCAGTAGGTTAGATTCAATTTTGAGCGAATTGATCAATGAAAGCGAGGAAAGCCTTTCTTCTCAACCTTTGACCGATTCCTATATCCCTAACTCTACTGATTGGACCCATGAATCATGTCATTTTGGAAATTCAGCTTCAATTTCAGAACACACATTTGAACTTGACCAATCTCCAAGTTATGAAAGTCACCTGGACATGTGGCCAGTTACCCTTTTCTTGAAATTGAACTTCACCATGAATGTGATCCCGAACCTCATGTTAGTGATTCCATTTCACTTTTGATTCAATAATGACTCCGGTATCTTTACCAGATTTTTTCTCTATTCCGGCGTCAACATTGAATCCTGCACCAGTACACCGTGAAATGGAATCACCAATCTCTTATGATCACACTTCATTAATGGGGAAAGTGTGTGAATATCAATTCTTTGGTTTGGACCCTGTTTTTGAACCAATTTCGACTCTCATTGTTGACTCTCGACTTGATCTGAGTCAACTTCCCGAGTCGGTATCGGTTTTTGTTCCTGATCCCTTGGAGTCCAAATCCATCATCTTCCAAAATCACACTTCATTGTTGGACAAGAATGTTGACAAAAATGACTCCGTAATTATTTTTGAAAATTTAAAATTAGATGGGGATAAATTTTTAAATAAGACCATTCAATCCATCATTCATTTCTGGGGTCATATCAGAGGGGTCATTGGTGGATTTCTGCAAGATCCACAATATCTTGATTGGGTCGCAACGCTTGGCCCAATCCGACCACCACCAGAGCCACCCCCTTGAGGTAATCTTCCTTCCCTCTCTATTTGTTTCATGTATTTACACATTCACGATGCATTGAGGACAATGCGTGAGATAAGTGTGGGGGAGGGTTTACTAACATAGTTAGTTTTATACTTCTTTTTAAAAAAAAAAAAAAAAAAAAATCTTTTATATAAAAACTTTTTTCATTTCTTTTTACAAAACTTTTTGAAACAAGAGAAATAGTTTTGATCCATTTTTAAGAAAATTAAGATTATCTTAGGAATTAGGAAGACCTAAAATTATGAAATTTTAAACCGAGTCAAAATAATAGATCATGTTTAAATTTTTTGGATAAGAAAATGAGATTGAAAAGATAATTTGATCTTGAATTTTTTGCCTTAGATTTATGCACTCCACACTTACACAATTTTTGGATTGAAACAAAGACTGAAATGCCATAAATATTTATATATATAAAAAATAATAATAATAAAAAAAAATTATTATAAATAAAAACCACTTATTGAAGTTGGGTAATTATGCCTCAGGAAGCATGATTACTCACACCTAAAATGGTGGATAAAAATGAAATAATCCCCTTTAGTTTTGTGGCCTTGTTTACTCGAGTCCTTAAGTCCGAGGGATGTTTTCTCATCTGGTGCCCTAAGACCATCTGGTTTGGGAGTCACCGGCTAAAGGCTCACTACCCGGGTAGATAAGAAAGCCTAAGAAAACTAAGGGAAGAAGGAAAAAAAAAAAAAGAAAAAAAAAAAAAAAAATATATATAAATAAATAAATATATATATTAAATAAATGGCATGAAAGTTAGAGTCGATATCCCAAAAATCTTCACAGTTCACAAAGTGCATATTTTCTAAGAGTTTTATGAAAGATCAAAGAGTCAATTCAATTTTAAATTCTTACATTTAATTTATAACAAGATTTTTTACATTTTGACTTAGTTTAAGAAAGAACAATTTCTGGTTAACCTATGACCTTAGATCACTTATATTTTCACAAAAATACTTCAACACTTTTCTCTATTTCAAAAATGTGTTTTCAAAATACTAACATTTGATTTCTTTCTTTATGGATTTTGTGGGTGTAATCCGCTGAAAACCCTCAGGAGACAAAACTCCTCCTCTAAGGGGAACTTAGAGGTTTAACGGCTTGTTGCACATGCTCAGTGCAATCGCGTCACCTGCGAAAGTGGTGTAATAATTTTCTTAGTCTTTTGTTTTGCTCGGGACGAGCAAAAGATAAGTGTGGGGGTGTGATTAGTCTCTAATTTTGCATAATTTTCATCACATCTCACATCTATTTAATAATAAATTATGCTAATAATACCTTGCTTGCTTGATCCTAGGTCAATGGTGTTCACATGAAGAAGAAGACTCAAATCACCATTTATTTGGTGATTAAAGGGGTATTAAAGGTAGCCATTGACCTAAGAGGCTAATTCTGGCAAAATCAGAGACTGCAAAACCAAATCCGGGCGCCTAATACGACAAAGGACAGAAAATACTGCGCGCCGCCCAAAGAGCCGCGCGCGCGGCCATTAAATGGCCGCGGAAACGCGGCTTTTGCCGCGTTTCCGCGGCAATTTAGGCGCGCGGCGCGCGCCGCTTCGGGTCACTTCTTGTCCCCTGGGTCCCCCGTTCCTCTGAAGCTATAAATACCCCCCTGGGGTTCTTGCCTGAGAAGAAGGCAGAGTAGAGGCAAGTTTAGGAGTAGTTTTATTTTCATGTTGTAGGTTAGGATAGTATAGTTTTAGTTCTTCCTCCTCCATTGTATTTTCCATTTTAGATCTTGTATTAGGGAGAGAGAGTGGTTCATGCTTGGAATGCAAGAGTGCTTGTAATAGAAGGTGACAATCTATGAAAGGTGCTCTCTTTACCTCTCTATGTTTACTTCTCTCCAATCTCTTTTACATGTGTAGCTAGTTTTTCCCTTATGGCTCTAACTACTAACCATCTAACTAGTCTTACTTCTTTATGATAATCCACATGAATCTAATAGCCTCACTTTGGCCTTGCTCTTGCAAGAGCCATTGATGGCTCATGATGATGGATCTAACACTCTAACTTCCTAACCACTAACAAGCTAACACTACTTTACTTCATGCTTGCTCTTATGGGTTTTGATGATCTAAGTGTAGCTTGAACTTGTTTTGTTGTGTTGGGTTGTGATGAGTTACATATGAGTTATGCTTTGAATCGCTCTTGAACCAAGGACTAGTGATGGCCAATGATACGTGTGAGGCAACTATCACTAAGAGGTTAGCGTGTTGGTGGAGTCTTTAGTAGTTAGAGCCGTAAGTTTTCTTTCTCTTTCACTTATTTAGACATAAAAACAAAACTACAAAAATCATTCTTTTCTATGTTTCCCACTCCTTTGTGTTTCACCGTACCTCTCTTTTCATTCTTTACTTTCTTTTCTTTTCATTCTTTAAAACTTTGAAGAATCTTTAACAAACACGTGAATCAACCGGTAAAGCTTCTATCGCCTCCCGTCCTTGTGGATACGACCCGTATAGCCACTTTGCTACTACGGAAGAATCGCAAAAGCAGTAACTTCGACCCACATTTCCTTCTCTTATTTAATACTCGCTTTTTACGCGATCAGGGACTCGCTCTCAAATCCGCTCTGAGATCCCTTCAGACGCGACTATCAAGAAGAGTGCCATGGCTAACCACATCACACGTAACACCCACGTCACCGTCTCCCACGAGACTTGCGAGGTTAGTGTTGCTGATGTTTAGCCCATTTATGCCCGTCCTCTTCCTAAGTTCCAGGTTATCGGGGTTCCCAGCAACCCGTGTGGCGTAACTGGAACGCTGAACGTCGACAGAGACGACGCGCGCGTCAACTACAGGCGCAATAAGCTGGAACAACCAACTATCCAGCAGATACAGAACGCGAGGCTCAAGCCTGTGTCTCTTCTAAGTTACGTCAAACGCGTGAAGTCTGCGTATGGAGATCAAAACTCTAAGCCCAATGCTTGCGTTTTTGAGACTTCACTTCCCAAACGCAACGTTCAGCAGCGCGAGGGCTATGCTTCTTCTCAGAGACACGAGACCCGCGTCGCTACAACCAAACGCAGAATTAAGAAAGTCCGCGTGTCTCAACCGTCGCTAATCAAACGTGACAATCAACAACGTGAGGCCTGCGTCTCTGCTCAGCAGAGACACGAGACTCGTGTTTCAAAGTCAAAACGCAAGAGCTACGCCTGTTCTACATAACGTGAGCTCCGCGTTTCTGAACCTTGCGTCTCAGATTCTCGATGTAAGGGTTGTTTGACGGGAGAAGGTTCCTTGTAAAATCTCCTTGAATCAAATGAAAGATTACAATGGATTTACACTCCGATTACAAGAGAGGGAAGATGTTGAGACTTGAATCTCTCCTTTGTTTAATGCTGGGTTCTTCAGGTGGCGGTGGAAAGTGAATCTTGTTTTTCGTTGATCGGGTGAACGTCAAGAACTCTTGGGGATCTTCTCTTTGGATGGTGGATGGAGTGACACAGCTCTAGTTGACCAGGAATCTCAAAGAGATTAGAAGCGCAGATTAAATTGTACGCAGCAAGTTGTTTGAAGAGCTAGACTTTCTTTCTTTTTGGTGCAAGTCTCGGAGTTTTTATAGCTCACAAGCCAAGTTCCTCTTCCAAAGTCTTTAATCAACCGACTGACCGACCCCTGCTCAATAGCAAGTGGGGCTATTTATAGAGGTATCAGAGGCGAACGTGCCCCCTAAAAATACTCTATAACTGGTGGTTAACTTCCTTATTATGTGGGCAGAGATTGACCCCATAACAAGGATAGTTATAACTTTCAAGAGTCATCATTAGACTCTTCTTCTCCGTTTGAGCCTCTTAGGGTTAAGAAAACTCGAAGCTTTGTTCTTCTCGTTCCTACCATCTTCAACACCGATTCCACGGTTGCAATGGCACCAAAAGCTAAGCATACTACTTCGTCTTCAAAGGCTGTTGTTCCTGAGACCCAGATGGGTGGTTCCCCCGTACAGGAAGCCCCTATTTCAGGTATTACAGCCATCGGATTTGGTTTCTGCCATTAAAAGAGTTTATAGAGTTCTTTTAACTCTTAAATCCCTTTTGAATATGAACCGCCAATGCGGGCTCATGCTCGTGTTTGATCTTCAGGCGCGGTTCTTGAGTTGATAGACAAGACGCAGGTTTGATGACCTCTACATCTTTTATCCACTTGAGCCCGTATCTGTTTCAGGGCCTCATTGAACCTTGCGTTTTGGACTCAATGCTTAGAATATTTCTAAGTGCGGGGAGTTCAGACGCAGACTTCAGATGATTCTTGCGTCTTGTAAGATCAGACGCAAGTTTTAATGAATCTTGCGTCTGAGCCCGATACTTGAAAATTTTTCTAAGTTCTGGTTTTTTAAATGCGAGCTTCATGCTAGCCTCGCGATCTTTGAATTTGGATGCAGATTTTGATGATTCTTGCGTCTGGATTATTCCTTCGCTTGAGTTACAAACACTTAATCATTTTCTTTTAGATTTCTGATCAAATGTTATTTTCTTTTGCAGTACGATACTCCTCCAATCCTCTATCCAAAAAGTGCCACTTTGGACATGTAGGCGGCGCTGATCATAACCTGACCTTTGTGTTACAGAAGACTGCTCCTGTGACTACTGATAAATCGAAGGAGCGAAAGGAGAAGATCTCTAAGGCCAGTATGATGACCCTCCAGGAAATTATCACTGACAGAGTGTTTGAGACGGATTCGCGCACTCCATTACAGAAATCTGTTTTCTTCTTTGGTGATGACATTGACGAGGATGATAGGGCCTTGCATGACGGCGAATATAAGTGGCTTCGTCAGATAGGGGATAGGAAGTTCTTTCTTCCCAATATGGAGAGGATGTATCCTCTATCTTATCTCCGGAATATGTCTGTTTACCATGCAATGGAATGGGATCATACCCGATCTGTCTCCAGTGTCTCTCTCGGCATACTAGGTGCCAAAGGTATACACTCTGGCGGTCATGGGAAAGAGGTCTTTAGTTTATTTCCCAGATTAGTCAGATCTGAGTATCCGAGAGGGGAAACCCCTCAGCTCGGCACTACCTTCATCAATCAGTTCATGAAGGTAAGGGGTGATTTTCCTGTTGACTTTCGCCTGCTCGAGTGGGTTCATTCTTCCGACAGATCCTGGTGGGGCAGGATGGTGGGATTTGTCCTTGTCGAACTTAGAGCTCTGCTGGAACAGGTGGGGCTGTATCACTCGGTTAGGACTGTGCAGTATGGCCTCCCGCAAAGTTTCCATAATTTCTACGGCATCCTGGAGCATTATAATCCTTTGACGAGGACATTTTTTACTCCGGCCGGAGAGATGGGGCTCGCCCTTCATGAGTTATATGAAGTTTCAGGGCTGGTTATGGGAGACACCCCTTATGAAGAATATATTCCAACTTCTAAAGAGCTTCATCTCTTGAAGAAGGAGAGCCCTCAAATATATGAGACATACTGGGAAATGTTATGTCACTTCCACATTTGCGGTCAAATTACCTCCTGGAGAACCAGGAGTGTCAAGCAGATGTCTTGGGCGAGCTACCTGTTCAACGGTATAACTGAGAAAGATCACCCAGTGACCATTCTGGCTCCTAGTACTGATGAAGAAATTACTGAGAGGATTGACGCCTCTGTGAGCTCTTACACCACGGAGTCAAATAAAGATACTTTCAAACCTGATACGGTTTTTGAAAGTTTTCATCACCAAGCCAGGGTTCCCATTTCTGACCGGGCGCTATTGGCGGGCTTTCTTATGCTATGGTTGAAGCGCTGCGTGGTGCCAACATTGCCACATGAAGTAGTTGTCGCTGATGTGGTGTACCCGGCGGTCTTGTTGGCCTACGGCAGGTCTATCGCCCTCCTTCCAGCAATGGTGGCTGGAATTCAGAGTGGATTACGGGCACTGGTTCAAAGCCTATGCAAAGTGGAAGCCATTGTCGACTCCAGAGGTTGACTCGGAGGGAAGGCCAAGAGTGAAGACCCCCAACCCTAGGAACGAGCTTCCATACATGTACTTGATGGCTTGGTACGTTATGCACTGCCCTTCACTGATGACGGCGGTGCCTGCATCCGAGGGTTTTGTCCCTTTTGTGCAGAGGCTGGAGAACTCAAGCTGGTCTTGCTATTACATGTTCTACGTTCGGAAATGTATTCTGAACGGTTTGAACTATCATCTTGACCATTGCTTCCCCGAGATTGCTGGCGCATCTTACGGGGATAAATTTGCTGACCTTGCGGGACCAGATGATTTCACAAGATTGCCGTCGGGAGTCTTCTGGTGGTTAATTAACATTAGGCCCGAGTATCTACTCTTTCGGCAAGGGAACTCATGTACGATCGAGCCCTATATGCCGAACCGTTTTGGTCGACAATTCGGTTATGATCAATTATATGTTGGTAACCCCAATGCCAAACTTTCCTTTAGCAGGAATTTGTTTGAAGGTGCTCGGGCATGGTATTACAGTATGACTGGAGGGACAAAAACTATTTCCAGCTTGCCTCACAAGACGCCCAACTGCTACACGAGCCTTAGCTTCTGTACTTGGTATTCCCTGGCTAGCAAGATGCCTGGTTTCTCAATAAATATCTCATGCATTAAGAGCATCAAAGCATCTTATAAGGACAAATTGGCGTCCAACAAACGCGTACGAGGCATGGAGGAATACCAGGCAGCTGAGAAAGAGGCAGGAGGGGAGACAGGGGTGGGACCGAGAGCAGCAGCACCCAAGGATCAGCCTGCTAAGAAGAGTCGACAGGCTGTATCCAAACGTTCCCATGGCTCTACTTCGAAGAGTGAGCCTATCTCAAAGAAGGCTAGAAGAGAACCGGTGGCAGGAGCTTCAATGCCCGAAGTAGTCCCTTCTGGTGTCGAGGGGCAGAGGGAGGAGAGGAAGAGGAAGAGGAAATCCCCCTTCTTCATCCCCGTTGACTACGCAGCAGGGGCCCCATGATCTTAGAAGAAGGGAAACTTACAGATGAACCCGCCACGGCCGAAGAGGCTGAGCGACTGAAGTTGACTTGGTAGGAAGAGATGATGTTGAGATTCCAGGGATCTCGTCTTAGCCAGGGTCTTCTTCAGTTCAAGAGAAGAGGGATGAGATGCAACAGCCCGGGTCTCCAAATATATTGATATCCAGCTCACGGTTTGTCGATCCCAGCTCTACTACTGGGGTACTTGGTGGTAAGGTCTCGATTGCTGAGACCTCTTGTGTTGAACTGTCGTCTTCATTGGCTGAAGAACATGAATATTATTCTGGTGATGAAGTCGATTTTGGCGATGAACCCGCTCTTCCAGATACGAGCAAATTCTCGCATATTTCAGAAGAAGAGATACAAGGGTGTGATCCTGTGACGGTTTCGCCAATAGCAACGGTCGCTGCTGCTAAAGGTACTCTCCTTGTCTTTTTGAACCGGCTTCCCCTTTAGCTAGGGAAGGGTTCTGACATTTCCTTTGACTTTGTGTTATAGGGCTGGCTGTCAGCAGTGAGGCTACAACCTCCCAGATTGAGGAAATGATACAAGAGTTTGACCAGCAGGAGAGCCTTGAGGCTCCTACTACCGAAAGGACTCAAGAGAGGGAGGTTTCAACCTTACAAGATCTGTCCAGGAATTCACCGTCTTCAGATCCTCAGCTTGGTAAGAGGATATTGACACATTGAATTTTCTCCTTTTTGTTGTCATGATTAATGTTTTGGTGATTTGCAGAGAGTGCTGAGGGAGCTCAGGTAGAGGATCTTGCGGCAAACGTTGACGCAGAAGGCAGTACAGTTCAGAGATCGACCGGGGCACCCGATGTCGCAGGGTTTGCTGTCACTTCAATCGCAGTGGAGGCTGCTACAACAATAACCGCCCCAGAAGCAAACGTTGACGCAGAAGGCAGCACAGTTCAGACCTCGACCGGTGAACCTGATGTCGCAGGGTTTGCTGTCACTTCAATCGCAGTGGAGGCTGCTATAATAATAACCGCCCCAGAAGTGTCGGCGACCCTCTTAGTACCTGACGAGCCTATCGTCGGCCTTACTCCTGCACAAGATGAACTGACCTCCGTTTCTCACCCTATCATGGAAAGGGGGTCCAGGAGTACGTCAGCAGAGTTTTCTCCAGTTAATGACATCATGGAAGAGCTAGCACATCAAATGGTGCAGGAATTCTTTGCTTCCATGCGATCTTGTATTGACCTCATTCTGTCTGGTGGTAGCTCTTTCGAGTTTGCCCAAATACTTCTCGAAAATCAGATTGGGAACATCAGTCATACTGGAAGTCCTTCGCAGGCTAGGGCATGCCTGATGCTGGTGGAGCAACTGGGGAGCCACCTGAAGGAACTCAAGACTCTAGAAGATGCTGGCTCGATAGATGAGGCTCGGACAACCTTGAATAAGCTTCTTGCAGCTCAGGAACATGAGCAAAAGGAGATAGAGGAACAAATAGTGGAAGAGGCCCGTCATCTTCAGCATTTCCAAGCTGACTGTCAACGGCTGATTAGCGATTCGAAGGAATCGGAAATCATTGTACAGAGTGCAGAGCAGGTTATTGCCACTGCTCAAGCTACCATAGCCAGGGCACAAGCCTTGATCGAGATCAACGAGCAGAAACTTGCCGCTACTAGGAAAAGGCTAGAGGGGCTGGAAAATGCCAGAACGCAGGCTGAAGAAAGCCTCTCCGCTCATTCCTCCAGGTTGGAGTCTCTTCAAGCGCAACTGGCTTCGAAAAAATTTTTATCTGAGGAGGAGTTGCGGGTCCAAGTTCTGATGGAGGCTGAGAAGGTACGTCAGCACGAGATGCATCGTCTCCAGGAACAAATCCGTTCTTTGGCGAAGCAAGATTATTAGCCTCTTTCTTTTTGTATGGTTCGCCTCATTTTTTTTTTAAAAAAACTCTATTTGTCAAGAGTGTCTGTGTTACTTTTATAATTTTTGAATCACATAATAAAAGTCTTCGAAATTTTGGTCCATCTCCATCTTTCAAGGTCCTTTACTTACTGTAGATGAACTCGATTTTCATAACTGTAGTCGTAATCTCTAATCTGCCATGAGTAATAAACTCAGGCTGAACTGAGTTCTTGAGCGAGACGCGGTTTTCACTCGAAGTGGGGACGCCGTTCTGGGAGACGCGATTTTGATTCATTAATGGACACGCCGTCCAGGCTTATCAAGGAAGACGCACGGGTCTTTAATAGGATGCAGCTCAGGCTTAAAGACAACAAGGCATTATTTTGAGACGTGAATTTTCGTTCTTCAATAAAGGGAATGCGGCCTTCATATTTATGAAAGGACGCAAATCTATAAACGCGGTCCTTTATTCTGTTAGGATGTAGTGGAGACGCGATCTTAGGTTCCTCAAAAACTGATGCCTGAAACTCAGCTGATTGATGGGGCCGCGGCATTGGCTTAGTAGAAATGCGTCTCTGGACCCTTGACAAGGCGCAAACTCAAGTTATATTCAGTTTATGATAAGAACACAACTGTCGTCTCGCAATGGAGACGCAGTTCCAAGCTCCCCGTGAATGACATAGGCCTTCTCTGTTGAGGACGCAAGCTTCAGAACGCAGCTTTCAAGTTGATGCGGACTCATGACGCAACCTCTAAATAGGCCCCATTTGCCGAAGGGACGCGGCTCTGAACCACTCTAAGAGACGCGGTCACGGATCTCTTAGCAGGAATGAGAAGAACGCCGCCTTCGAGTTCACAAAGGGACGCGATTTTCAAGACGCAACCTTTGGGTCTGCGTTTGATGCAACCTCTCAAGCATTGCATGGAAAAGATCTTGTTGGATCTTTAAATGCCAAATCAGCGTTGACGATTGGGGATTTGTGTCCACCGATGTTTCCCGAAGCGGCGACCCACGCGTCAAGCCTTTATTGGGCTTTAGCGTTAATACATTTTAATGCCAAGTCGGCGTTGACGACTGGGGATTTGTGCCCTTAACGTTTCCGAAACGACAACACACGAGTCAGTTCTTTATTGGGCTTTGACGTTCGTGCGGGAATTAAGGCCGATGGCTCTGATTATTGCGCCATTAATTACAGGCCTTATGGGTTGCCTATAAATAGGCCTTACCCCCTTAACAGTCCATTGCTTAGACTGTTTTCCCCTCGAGAGCAGGCGCTCTGAGGGACTTCATCTTCTTCCTTCCATGGGATTTGCCCCCATGGACAATGACGACCCAAAACTTTCGTGCTTTCCTTTAATCTTTTCAGAAGATTATCACTATCAAGTGATTTCAAGATCAAAAAGTGTCTCTCTGAGTACTTTTTATATCCGCGCCTTGATGCAGAAAGTTCAACTTTTAAAGGGTTATTCTGCGGGTAGGAATTACTTGTCCGCCATGAAATATTCAGCCCAACTGAGTTTCAGTTTTACTGTCCTTGAAGAGATTCATCTTCTTGACCTTCTCTTGAAGTCTGACTGGTGCGTCCATTATTTGGAAGTTGCGCCTTTTAGACTTCCTGATGAAGTGCAAGTTGATTGAGTCTGAACTCTGACTCAAAATCCCCTGGATGCGAGTGTAATGGACTTTGCACCTGGACCGCGAGCTTTACATACAGAGCACGCGTTTGAGGCTGTTTGACTTAGAAGAATTTTAACTCAGGCCGAAGGCTTCAGACTTGAATGTATCAACCCTTGTTTATCAAACAAGGATGTGGCAATTTTCGCGTCTGATTCTCTTCGAAGAATTTTAATTCAGGCCGAAGGCTTCAGACTTGAATGTAGCAACCCCTGTTTATCAAACAAGGACGTGGCAATTTTCGCGTCTGATTCTCTTCGCGTCTCATATTTTAGACGCGGGTCTAAAACTAGACTGCGTTCAAATCTGTGTGTATTCGAAGTTCACAATTTGATCGCGTCTGTTTTTGTCGCAATAGAATTTGACTTTCTGCGTGGGTCATTCCTGCGTCTGAAGTCCATAGCTATAGCTGCGTCTGCCTTTCAGTTCTTCCGTTTCAGCATTCTGACCTTCTAGTTTTTTTTTTACTTCTCGCAGGTAGCCTCAATCATCCTTTCGCATATTCGCTGGGCTCTTGGGGAATATATTGGCCAGCGAACTTGTTCGATGGTCGACCATTGGAGGAGAAGTCATGGCTGTTGTTTATGGGAGACGAGGATTTGACATCCGCCGAGACCTCATTGGACACGATGCACCAGTCATGCCTCCGGTTTGCCATGGTCACAGTGGGTATGGCGGTGGATATGGTGGTGGGTATGGTCCTCTTGCAGGTCACTGGAAAGAGGACGTCACCTGTAAGGTCTCGAATCCTCCTTTCACCAATCTTACCCCAGATGTAACATCGACGAAAAGTCCATATTCATTAGATGACTTCTGGTGGTAGAGATATTCATCAACGAAGGATCATGGCCTACATCAGTTCGTCAGGTGGAATCAGAAGGTTCTGCTGTACTTCGACCTCAAGAAATACCATTGTTCTTGGTCAGCGATGGGCTCCTTCAATGTGTATGTCATGCATGATGATGTAATCAGCTTCTGATCATCACCACAGCCCTTCTTTGGCGCCTTTTCAAACATCTTGTACTTGGAGTGGTGTGCATGCTTCAAGGAGTGAGTGCAACCTCTTACTGAGAGAGAGGGACTTCTTTGTACTCCTTTATTATAACACTCAATCTTATTATATAAGAGAGCGTCTTGTATCACTTTCATATGTCTGGACATAAATAAAAGCGACATTTTTTTTGTCTCCTTCTATTGTCTTGAATTCCCTTTTTGCATTGAAATTCAGACGCGTAGGAGTAAAGGATCTTTGGCTTGGTAAAAATATGATAATAATCTTAACAAGTCAAAGTTTGTAGAAAAATTCTATTTCAGGAAATTCAACAGTGCTGTCAGAGGTGTGATATTAACATGACAGAAGTTTTATGGAACTGCCAATCTATAAAGGAGAGTGACAGGTGGAATTTGTACCCCCAGGGAGGATGAGTTTTCATCAGAGGTTTAGGATTAGCTTGATTAAGACCAGCTGGGGGTTTAATGAAAGCACTGTTAACGGTGTAGTGTTAACCTAATAATGTTTTTAGGTGGACTTGTTATTCTGTTGACAAGAATAACAAGTGAGACTAGATTCGTGGGGGATCTAGGAAAATCTTTACCGTTAGAGGTGTGATATTAACTTGACGGGTTGAATTAAGTCTTGTCAGAAGTGTAATGTTAACTTGATAAGGGTGTGAGTCAGAGGTGTGATATTAACTTAACTCAAAAGTATTTCAGCTTTATTTGGGAAAACTGATAATGTCACTGTCATAGGTGTGATGTTTAACTTAGCAGCGGGAGTAATGCTAGAGGTGTAATTTTAAACTTGGCATTGGTCATCTCAACTTTGACAAGGAAGTCCGAGGGAAAGTCATGGCCATAAGTGTATTGTTGAACTTAGCAATGACCTGGACGCTAGAGGTGTAGTGTTAAACTTAGCATCGTTTTTGGTTCAGCTTCGATACGGAAGTCTGAGGGAGAATGACTGTCAGAGGTTTAATATTGAACTTGGCAGCAACTTGATTACTGTTAGAAGTGTAATGTTAACTTAACAGTAATTTGTCAGATGTGTGGTGCTAACTTGACATAAATTGACTCGTGATGGGAGCAATTTGAAGACCTGCCATTCTACTGATGAGAATGACAAGTGAAATTTTAAAAGTGTCGAGGTGTAGTGTTAACCTGACAAATTTGAAGGCTTTGTACTCCGTATGGGGTTGACAAGTAAGGTTTGTACTCGATAGGGAGTATTGAAGATTTTCATCACCAGAGGTATAGTGTTAACGTAGCAATGATTGTATTTTGTAGACCTACCATTTTGTGTATGAGAATTGGTAAGGGATTTTGGAGGAAAGAGTGGAACTAGCCCACTTAGGATTTTTAGCAAACCCTCAGCTATCAACGGATTTGAGGTGCCTTTACCAACTACCATTTGAATTGGGCTAGCCATGCTATTCCCCTCAGCATAGTGAGTTGTCGAAAACTTATGTTGGGCTTAGAAGCCAACATTTTCCTCTGTCCTTAGCCGTCGGAGGCATCGGACGTTACTGAAGAGAGCGATATTAAAACCTAAGTTTCGCCTTTTGTTTCTTTATCAATATTTACACCATGCATCATGGTACAGTCAGTGCCCGATTAGCTTGTCACTGATCTACTGTGATGTGACCTAATAAAGGAAAGAAACTTTTCTTGGATCTGGAGCTTTGATCAGAGGTGTAATTTTAACTTGATCAGAGGAAAAGTACTATTAAAGATAGTACTTCTTCAGGAACCTGCCATTGATCGGCATCATGAGTGTATCGCCATTTGAAGTTATGAGGCGATATGCTCCATTTGAGTAGACTGACTCTACTACAAATGGTCCTTCCCATTTAGGCTGGAATTTTCCTTTTGTCTTATGTGTCATCACCATAGGTCTTCTAACGGCTAAGACAAGGTCGCCTTTCTTGAAAGTTCGCACCTTAACTTTCTTGTTGAAGGCTCTGGTAATCCAGGCTTGGTAGAGCTCGATTTGTTGTTGGGCCTGCAGACGTTTATCATCTAAGGCCTCCAATTCTTGGAGTCGCTGCCGATGCTTCTCCTCACTTGTCATCTCTGTTGTCAAGGCAACACGTAGAGATGGGATTTGGATTTCTAGTGGAAGCACGGCTTCACACCCATATACCAAACAAAATGGTGTGGCTTTAGTTGGGGTTCGAACAGTTGTTCGATAGGCCCATAAGCATTCACCTAGCTTGTCGCCCCAGTCACGCTGACTTTTCGAGACGAATTTCTTGAGAAACTTGCCAATGGTCTTGTTGAAGGCTTCTGCGAGACCATTAGCGGCAGGGTAATAGGCGGTCGAGGATACACTCTGGATTCTGTACTTAGTGCAGAATCTCTGGAAAGCTTGACTGACGAACTGGGGTCCATTGTCATGGACGATTCGCCGAGGTACACCAAAACGGTAGATGGCGTGATGTTTAACGAATTTGATCACATCAGATGACTTTACTTCCTTCAGAGGAATGGCCTCAGCCCATTTGGAGAAGTAATCAGTTATGGCTAAAATAAACCGATGTCCTTTTGATGATGGTGGGCTGATAGGGCCAACTACATCCATCCCCCACATCTCAAATGGCCAGGTAGAAGTCGTAGAGTGAAGGTACCCTGGTGCTTGATGGATGAAATCACCATGCACTTGGCAGGCGTGACATCTTTTGGCATAGGTGATGGCGTCAGCGATCATCTTAGGCCAATAATATCCCAACCTTTGGAGTCGATTCTTAAGTTTTGGGCCGGGTTGATGGGCTCCACACATACCGTCATGGGCTTCTTTCAATACCTCCTGTGCCTCATTTTGCGATAGGCAGGGAAGTAAGATCCCGTCATGCGATCGACGATACAACGTTCGTGTGATCGCATTATAGTAGAATTTGGGGGCTTTCCTTCTAATGGTACCCTCTTCCTTGGTGTCCTCAGGCAGGATACCATACAAGACATAATCAATATAAGGAAATCGCCAGTCTCTAAGCTCATGACCGGTTGACGACTCAAGAGCTTCTTTATCTTGACAATCTCCCATTGGCTCCTGGTAGTCCTCAAGAACAATTCTCAGGCAATATAAGTTGTGGCTGTGGACAAATATTTTCTCTACTACTCCAGCTGGAAGGGCTAAGGAGGCAGCGAGAGACGCCAGTACATCTGCATGCGTATTTTGCTTGCGTGATACATGGTCAATGTAAAAGTTCATGAACCTCTCGACCATGTGGACAGTTGCGTTGTAATAGGGTACTAGATCTTGATGTCTGACTTCGTACTCCCCGCGAACTTGGCTGACGATAAGTTTAAAGTCACCATATGCCTCGAGATTTTTCACGCCAATCTTATTGGCGAGTTGCATCCAATCAAAAGGGCATTGTACTCTGCTACATTGTTGGAACAAGGCTCGGTTAATGAGACAGCTCAAGGAATCACATAGTTCTGTAGGGAGATGAGTACTATCCCTACTCTTGCCACTATATGTCCTTTTGGGCCTGTTCTCGATGCACCGTCAAAGAAAAGTTGCCACACTTGTCTTTCAAAAGATATCTGGGTGAGGCAGACTTCAGCGACCTCGTCTGGGAGATCCTCGTAAAGTTTGGTTGCCCTCGGATCTGGATGTTCAGCCAGGAAATCCGCCACCGCTTGTCCTTTAACGGCCTTTTGTGGTAAAAAGTGCATTTCATATTGGGATAGCAATATGGCCCATTTTGCCAGTCGGCCGTTTAACGATGAAGGCTTTGTCATGAGTAACCTCAAGGGGTTGACTTTTGATATGACGTTTATAGTTTGGCCTACCAAATAGTGTCGTATTTTCTGAACAGCGAACACCAATGCCAAACATTCCTTCTCGATCGGGTTGTATCGATGTTCGGCCCCGATCATTGTTCTACTCAAATAGTAGATCGCTTGCTCTCATCCTTGATCATCGTTCTGAGCTAGTAAAGCTCCTAAAGAATGATCCATTGCTCGGACGTATATCAGGAAAGGTTTCCCGGACACCGGAGCCGTAAGGATCGGTGGTTGCGTGAGGTATTATTTAATTTCCTTAAATGCTTGCTGGCAAGCGTTGTCCCAAATGAACGAAACCCCTTCTTCATTAATTTGGTAAAGGGTTGGCATCTTCCGGAGAGATTTGAGATAAACCTTTAGATGTACGCCAATCGTCCTTGCAACCCCTGAGCTCCTTGAGGTTTCTCGGAGGTTGCATCTCCTGGATAGCGCGAACCTTTTCCGGGTTCAAATGAATTCCTGTGGAAGTCACTACAAACCCTAGGAACTTGCCGCTGGCCACCCCCAGAAAGGATTTGGAAGGGTTCATCTTCAACTGATGGGTCCGCATGATATCAAAAATAGCCTTTAAATCAGCTATGTGATTATCTTTGGCGCGGCTTTTTACTGCAATGTCGTCCACATAGCATTCCACCATTTTGTGCATGTGTTCGTGAAAATGGCATTCATAGCCCTTTGATATGTCGCCCTGCGTTCTTTAGTCCGAAGGGCATGACGGTGTAGCAGTATACCCCCAGTGGTGTCCTGAAAGAGGTATGTTTTTCATCATCAGGATACATTTTGATTTGATTATACCCTGAAAATCCATCCATGAAGGACATTCTCTCGAATCCACACGTATTGTCAATCATGACATCTGTGATTGGCAGTGAGAATTCGTCCTTAGAACAGGCCTCGTTTAGATCACGAAAATCAGTGCAGATCCGGATCTTTCCGTTCTTTTTTGCAACGGGGACGATGTTGGCTACCCAATCAGGATGTTGTTCTTCCTAATAAAGCCAGAGTCTATAAGTTTGCTGACTTCTGATTGAATTGCCTCCATTACTTCTGGACGGAATCTTCGCTGCTGTTGTTTGACAGGCTTTACGTCCGCATTAATGTTGAGGCGATGCATGGCCGCTCGAGGATCCAGTCCAGGCATGTCCTCGTAATTTCAGGCGAAGATATCTATATATTCTTGCACCAGAGATACTAAATCTTCTTTCTCGGAGGGTGACAAGCTTTCACTTATAAAGATGGGCTTAGGATTAGCCTCATCTCCTAGGTTAATCTGAACAATCTTATCCTCCGTGGGTGGCTCGCACTGTTCAAAGCGAGTATCCTAAAGAGCATTTAAGTGTTTGATCCAAGGATCTGTATTAGATTGGGCCATTTCTTCATCCCCATCATCCAGGTGGCTTGTTGAAACCATATTCACTGAAAGTTCTCTGAAGATGTTGCCGACACTAATATCTGACTCCCACGATGACGTGCCCGATGAGTAATCATGGCATAATAACTCTTCAGAGTCAGAGGCTGATGGGATCGAGGTTGACACATAGCCCAACCCCCTGCGAGTCTGATGATAATAATCAGGGGTTTTCCCTTTTGGCACAAAAGATCGAAGTAGTATTCTCCTTCCTTTGCCGAAATTCAACCCTGGACCGTTTGTCAGATCATACCCCATGCTCTCCATCATTCTGAGTGCATTTGGCTCATAATGACCGAACTGAGGGGTTCCTTCTCGCTTTCTGATTCTTCACGGGACATCGGTTCGGATTTAATTCGTCCGAAAAGAATCGGTTTTTGGCCTTTCCGTCTTGCTGGAACCACGATATTGATTCTTGCACATTACCGGCATCTTGGTACGTTTCGAAGGACGACTTCACTAGTACATGCAATAATGTCAAAGCATCCATTGCCGACCAGAGGTCATCATCCACTTCAGTACTAGTATCTGACGGTACTGAATCAGAAGAAAACACAAAAAAATAAGCCAAATCTAATTCTTCATTAATATACCATCCGCCTACATCATCGGCAGTGTTGGAATGTCTCAGGAAGATAATCTTTCGATCATACGTACTTATATACCACCCCGCTCCCGGAATACGTACTTAGTTGCGTATTAAGATTTTTCGATCATATTTTTCGATTTACTTCTTGTATTTGTTTTGTATTATGAATTATTTATATGAACGTTTTGTCTTGGATTTGGATTCGTGGACTCGGAGTCAGCTCTAGTCTGAACCGAGGGCCCGATCCTAGGGTATTACTCGATTTGGTCATTCTGGTATTCCGATTTAACCGATTTCAGTTTTAAACATCGTTTTCCAATATTTTAGATTTTCTATGATTTTCTGAAATTTTCCTGAATTAAGTTGAAAATCTTCAAAACCGTGTCGACCAGTGCCGCTGACCGATTCCCGGATTTTTAATTTACAAACGGATTAGAATTACTAGAAGTATCTTTTTACATTATTTCTTAAAACCACATTTTCTATCTAAATACTTTTTCTGAGGATTTTATGAATTTATGGAAATTCCACCGGATTCGGTATCGGCCAGTATCGCTGGTTGATTCCAGGATTTTTAGTTTACAATCGGGATTGAATTTCTAAATTCCGCTTTCACTTTACTTCTTAAAATAATATCTTATTCTTTAATACATTTTCTGTGATTTTTCGGAATTTATCAAAATCCGGCCGACCCGGTGTAGACCGGTATCGGCGGTGGACCTCCGGATTTTTAATTTGAAAACGGGATTTTATTTCTGAAAACCGATTTCATATTATTCCTCAGGATGACGTTTTCTACCTCCGGGGATTTTTGGGGATTTTTCTGGAACAGTCGATATTTCGCGGCCATAATATAATATTATTATTTTTCAAAATCTTATCTTTCCTTCTCTTTCTTTCCTTTCTTTTCTCCACCGACTCCAGCTGCAGCCCACTCCTCCACGTGGGCGACACACACCCCCCTCTCTCATTAATTCCTCTCCCATCATCTATCACTATCACACACTCTCTCTCCTTTTCTTTTTCTTTTTCTTTTCTTTTTCTTTCCTTTTCTTCTCATTTCACTTCTTCTTCTTCTCCTCCATTTGTGGCCGACGACCAACATGCCCAACCACCGGCCACCACCGCCGGCTCCTCCGGCTACCTCGTCGTCAGCAAGGGACCCCCCTACTCCGGCCATCTATTTCTTCTCCCTCTCTTTTTCTTTTCCTTTCTTTCCTTTTCTTTTCTTTCCATTTTTCTCTCCTCCCCTTGATCCGGCCACCACCGCCATCACCGAGTCCTCCTCTCCCCTCCGGCACACCCTCGGCGGGGGCTGACCGCCACCGGCGATGTGCCGGCGGCTTTGGGCGCGGCCAGGGGGCCACCTGGCCCCCTGTGCGCTGTTGTGGAGGGGGCAGCAGCCCCCTCCTTCTTCCCTTGGGGTGGCCGGCGCCACCCCAGTTCGGGGCGCCGCCGGCGGTGCGCCGGCGGCCGTGGGCGACCAGGGGGCCCACCTGGGCCCCCTGTGCGCGAGCTGTGAGGGGGGCAAGCCCCCTCTCCTTCTCTCTGTTGAGGGGGCAGCAGCCCCCTCTTCTCTTCCTCCCCTCTCCTGGGGAGTGGCCGGCGCCACTCCCCCACCGGTGGCCGGCGCCGCCCGGCGCCGCCACCTGGCCGGCGGCCAGGCCGAGCGCCCCCAGAGGGGGGCGCTGTGTGCGGGCTGAGGGGGGCAACAGCCCCCTTCTCCTTGTCTCTCTCTTGGATCTCTCTCTCTCTCTCTCTCTCTCTCTCTCTCTCTCTCTTCTCTCTCTCTCACCTACTCTCTCTCTCTCTCTCCACATTTTCTCTCTCTCTTTCCTAATTCACCTCTTCTCTCTCTCCAGATTATCTCTCTCTCTAAATCTCCCTCCTTTTTGTGTATTGCTGACGCGGATCTCACCCCCGCGTCAGGGCAACCCCTTAACGCGGCCTACGCGTTATTGTATCGACGCAACGCGGAGTCCATGACCGCGTTTGTGTCCCTCTCGTGTTAACGCGACGCGGAGCCCACGACCGCGTCCGCGTTCTTCTCGCGGGTGACGAACCCCGCGGTTGTGGTATCTTCGCAACGCGACTCCCGCGTCTGTGATTCCTGCGACGCGACTCCCGCGTCTGCGACTCCAGCGTCTGTGATTCCCGCGTCTGCTATTCCCGCGACGCGACTCCCGCGTCTGCGCCCCCGCGTCTCTCCCTCAAAAACCCGCGTCTCCCTGTGTCTCTTTCCCCCTCTAGGTTTCTCCCTCTTTCTCTCTCTAACTCTTCTCTCTCCTCTTTACTTTCTCTCTCCTCACATTTATATATTATTATATTTATGGCGCGTGCGCGAGTTCCATGAATTCCAGACTTTTCGGCTTTCCGGTGATTTAGGCGAGTGTTCTCACTCTCGCCCCCATTTGGGTTTCCCGCTTCGTCGGGTCGACATGTGTTTTACTCCATGTTTTCATGTATTATGTATTGGGCTGAGTCCCTATATTTGTGTATGGCCGAGTGCCAATATCTGGACATGTATTGCTCTGTGACGAATGCTTGTATTAGGGTAGTTTCATTCTTGTACATATACCATACCTGTGATGTATTTTACTGCTTTGTACTATGCGTGGCCGACCCTTCAGCCTCCGGTCACTCACTATCTCGAAAGAGACGTGATTGGGACCGTCAGGTTTCTCTGGACCCTTCAGCCTCCGGTCACTCACTATCTCGAAAGAGACATGATTGGGACCGTCAGGTTTCTCTGGACCCTTCAGCCTCCGGTCACTCACTATCTCGAAAGGGAAGCGATTAGGACCGTCAGGTCTTCGGCTCCGCCTGGTTGTCATGATCAGCGTTCAGTGCTTTACCACTTGATTCGTCTAGGCGAGATGCTGCCGGATTTCCTACTCGCGCCTTAAGCCGAGTTGTCCCGGTAACCTCGCCAGACGCTCCAGTGTTAAATACTGTTTGCTGTCTGTACTTCCAGCTTGCTCAGCTCCGCTTGGTTGTGCTCAGCTACTATTCTACCACCATGCCATTACTTCATACCTGTCATCTTCATATTTAACACATGTATATCACCTGGCAACTGATGTGTTATCACCTAACATCGGACCTGCTGCTGCTTGGCAAGACCTCTTGTTATGATATGACTTGCCACCGGACTAATATCAATCTCTTGACATGATTGGTCACCTGCCAAATATCATCCTCCTATCATACCATCACTTGACACCCAGCATGATATACTTGACTCTCATGATTATCACGATAACGGGAATGATGACCTGACATCTTGATAGTACAAATTGTACTCCTGTTACTCATGTGATACCTTATAGTACGAACCAGTACTCCTGAGTTACATGTATTCCTGACTTGTTCTTGCTCATTCCCAGAATCTGATAATCATCTAATAAACCATAAAAAGGACAACTTGCATCGGGTCGGGGGAAACTCGCGGCTATCAATATGTGTTCGTGTTTACAGTGGTATTAGGCATGTTGTGCAACTAAAACTTCCGGTCTGACCTGTGGGCCTCCAGGCGACCGAGGGGAGTGCTGGCTCCCTCCTTCCTGGTACCATCATGATAAGGGCATACATAAGTCCCTCCTGTTAGCCTGGCGGCTGGTTCTGTTACCAAGCAACGGAACAATCCTGGGTCGTGGTCCCGGGTATGTACGGGACCCATTGTAAACATAGTTCATTGATACCCCCGCTGGATTCCAATAACAATCTTGTT
This sequence comes from Agave tequilana, assembly GCA_038442645.1. NCBI lineage: Eukaryota > Viridiplantae > Streptophyta > Magnoliopsida > Asparagales > Asparagaceae > Agave > Agave tequilana. The sequence goes on from JAVJIF010002408.1 coordinate 104,300, forward strand.
TTACTCGGATATGGATCTATGTGTGCTGGGACGCTAGTTCACATATCTAGATATCAGGGTAAGACGAGTAATAATAATAATAAAGTGTCAAGATAATAACCTGCTCTTTAAGTTGTAAGTAGAGGTATGTGGAATGGGACGCATACTAAAGCCTGCAACTTAAACGGCTATGAATCTGTGATATGCCTTACCATATTTGCTTGTCCTGGATTTTACTTCGAATTTTCGGCTTTATGAGTATTATCGTATTAACTGCTCATACTCTGCTTTATCCCTTGTATCCACTTGCCTCCTGTTCATTATCTTATCATGCCCTGAGTACAGTCGGGTTGTATGTGCTTGGATTATGGTGACATGAGGTAAAGGTATATAGATGAGGGTTTCCTTCTTTGGATTATTCCTTCGAAGTACTAATCTCATGAAACCGTGACCTGAAACCATACGATCAGATTTGCTCGTCCTCGGCTTATTTGGTTTTATCGCTATACATGTGCTTACCCTTGCTCGCCACTTGGCTTTTGCCTCACCACTCGCCTGGGGAGTTTCATCTGACTCCCCTGGATCCTCATATCCAGGTCATGGAGCTTGGAGCATGTGGATTCTCCCAGTTGCTGATCAGAGTGGCGCAGCGGTAGCGTGGATCTCCAGCAGACCATCTGAAGCTCTATCCTTCCAGGCCCCCTTCTTCAGCTCCAGAGTTTTCCTGTTATGACTCTGAGCCTCCATTTGTACTGTTCATACTTGAACATCTCTTTGTATTCTCGCAATTGCGCATATCAGTGATGTAATATTCATGTAATATTGGATCACCTCTGGTGATAACTTTGTAATTGTACTCATATGTTGGAATGTATAATGCACCACGTGCTTCCGTACTCTGATTCTTTCCTGTACTGATGCTTAGCGTACATACGTGAGGGTATTTCTGACCTGCGTATATACGTCGCAATAACGTCTCCGTACCCGCCGGGATCGGGGCATTACAGCTGGGTCACAAGGTTCAGAGACACGAGGCTCATGAACGCAGTTCTTGCGTCGTGGCTTTGAAACGCGAGTCTGGCGTCTCTGCTGATAAGAGACGTAGCTTTCGTGTTGTTGATTATTGCGTCTGGACAGAGACGCTTGAGAAACGCAAGGCTGCTAGGCCCCGTGCCAAGAGGCGCGTGCCTCTTGTCTTTGACAAGGTGCACGAGCTTCGCGTTGGCATTTGGGGAGTGGTGCTTCAGAAGAGCCAGCCTGGTGAACCTCACGTTGGGCTGCCAAACGCGGACTTCACGTGTCGGATATGGTACAGAAGAGACACTGGTCTGAACTTCGCGTCCTATCTCTATTGGACAATCAGTTGTTTCGACTTGTAGATGACGCGCACGCCTTCTCTGTTGTCGTTCAGCGTTTTGGTTACGTCGCGGGGGTTGAAGGGAATCCCCGGCGATCTGGTGCTGAGGAAGAGGATGGACTAGTTAGACATCAGGAAGGTTGACCGTGCGGGTCTCCTGAGAGACATTGACGCGAGCATTACGCATGATGCGATTAGCCACAGCATCCTTCACAGCAGTCGTGTCTGAAAGGATCTCAGAGCGGACTTCAGGGCAAATCCCCGTAGAGACCCTGCGGTAGGCCCGGGCCTTCGGGCTCTTGGAGCCGGAAGAGAGAAACTCTTCATACTTCGCTTGGTCAAATTCTACGACGAGTGATTCGACCGTTTTTTCCCATGTAGAGGACATCACCTTGCGCCACCACTTGCTCGTCAGTAGAGAAAGTAGTCCCTAGCGGAGTCGCCATCTCTTGTTTGACGGGAGAAGGTTCCTTGTAAAATCTCCTTGAATCAAATGAAAGATTACAATGGATTTACACTCCGATTATAAGAGAGGGAAGATGTTGAGACTTGAATCTCCCCTTTGTTTAATGCTGGGTTCTTCAGGTGGCGGTAAAAAGTGAATCTTGTTTTCCGTTGACCGAGTGAACATCAAGAACTCTTGGGGATCTTCTCTTTGGATGGTCGATGGAGTGACACAGCTCTAGTTGACCAGGAATTTCAAAGAGATTAGAAGCGCAGATTAACTTGTACGCAGCAAGTTGTTTGAAGAGTTAGACTCTCTTTCTTTTTGGTGGAAGTCTCGGAGTTTTTATAGCTCACGAGCCAAGTTCCTCTTCCAAAAGTCTTTAATCAACCGACTGACCGACCCCTGCTCAATAGCAAGTGGGGCTATTTATAGAGGTATCAGAGGCGAACGTGCCCCCTAAAAACACTCCATAACGGGGGGTTAACTTCCTTATTATGTGGGCAGTGGTTGCCCCATAACAAGGGCAGTTATAACTGAGATGCGGGTTTCGACCCTCGCGCCTTGGTGCTGCAGTGATGCTGAGACGCGGGTTTCGGACCTCGTGCCCCCTAAAAACACTCCATAACGGGGGGTTAACTTCCTTATTATGTGGGCAGTGGTTGCCCCATAACAAGGGCAGTTATAACTGAGATGCGGGTTTCGACCCTCGCGCCTTGGTGCTGCAGTGATGCTGAGACGCGGGTTTCGGCCCTCGCGTCTTGGTGCTGCAGTGATGCTGAGACGCGGGTTTCGACCCTCGCGTCTTGGTGCTGCAGTGATGCTGAGACGCGGGTTTCGACCCTCGCGTCTTGGTGCTGCAGTGATGCTGAGACGCGGGTTTCGTCCCTCGCGCCTTAGTGCTGCGTCTGGAGTTCGGGACCCTGCTTTTTGATGACTTGTCTTTTAGTGATTTTTTAGACAGCCTACAAGGGTGGCCCTCAGAAGCTGAAAAGCCCTAGACAACCCGAGGCCAATCTCTTTGATTCCCCTCCGACGGATCTAAGAGATTAATTGACAAAGAAAAGGAGTGCTAATCAGGATCATTTGTAGTAGAGTCGGTCTACTCAAATAGAACATATTACCTCATAACCTCAGATGGTGATACGCTCATGATGCCAATCAACGGCAAATTCTTGAAGAAATACTATCCTTGATAGCATTCTTCTCCTGATCAGGTTAATACCACACCTCTGATCGGAAATTCAGATTCAAGAGAAGCTCTTCCCTTCATTGGATCATATCACGGACGATCAGTGTCAAGCCGATCAAGCGATGGTCACATCAAGATGCATGATGTAAAATTTGAAGAAGAAATGAAATGCAAAACTTTGGTTTTAATTTAGGTACTCTTCTACTGCCATCCAATGCCTCCGACGGCTAAGGATAGAGGAAAATGTTGGCTTTTAAGTCCAACATAAGTTTTTGACAACTTATCATGCTGAAGGGAATAGCATGGCTAGCCCAACTCGAACGGTGGTTGGTAAAGGCCCATCGAATCCGTTTATAGCTGAGGGTTTGCTAAAAATCCTAAGGGACTTGGTCCCATCCTCTCCTCCAAAATCTCCTACCAATACTCACCCATAGAATGGCAGAGCCACAAAAATACCTGTGTTCATCTCCCTAATGAGATGAATTGGGATTTGTCAAGTTAATATTAAATTTCTGACAAACCAAATTTTCTAATCCCTAGTGAATCAGTCAAGTTAATATTAAACCTCTGACAACAAAACTCATTAGAAATTCTCGCTGTTATGTTAATACTACACCTCTAATGGCAAATTCCTCATGTCTCAGGAAATCAACGGTTGTCACGTTAATATTAAACCTCTGACAGTTCATTTTACTTTCCACCTAAAATCTCCTACTAATTCTCTTCCATAGAAGGGTAGGTTCACAAATACAATCATTGCTATATTAACACTAAATCTCTGATAATGAAAATTTTCAATACTATCCAACGAGTACAAACTTCGCTTGTCTCTCCTCTACATGGAGTCAAAAATCTTCAAACTACTATCAAGTTAACATTACACCTCTAACATTTCAAACTTCACTTGTCAATTCTCATCAATAGAATGACAAGTCCTCAAAATTACTCGTATCGCAAATCAACCACTGTCAAGTTAACATTACACCTCTGACATTCCAAATTTTACTTGTCAATTCTCATAAATAGAATGACAAATCCTCAAAATTGTTCATATCACAAATCAACCACTATCAGGTTAACATTACACCTCTGACAAATTACTGTTAATTTTAACACAATACCTCTAACAGTGATTAAGTGGCTGCCAAGTTCAATATTAAACCTCTGACAGTCACTTTCTCTTAGACTTCCATATCGAAGCTGAGATGAGCGATGCTAAGTTTAACATCACACCTCTAGTGTCCAGATCATTGCTAAGTTCAACAATATATGTTAGCCCAAAGGCCATTAGCCCCAAGTTTTGATGATAACAAAACATATGTAGTTAAGTATTAACAAGATTCTCTAAATGAGTTTCAGATAAAGACATAGGATGATTGATGGCTCCAACACAAGACTCACACATTTGGAAGCCGCGAAGATTTTGATCCCAGATCCTAGCGCACTAGAAGAGCTCCAGGATCAAACAAGTTGAGAAGACTATATTACAAGATTTGTAACTTTGCATTTTTCATTTTAGTTAAGTTTTATAGTCTATTTGTCAAAACCGAGATGATAGAGGTTGCTAACCTTGGATTGCCACACACACATTTGATGTTGCTTCATGCTTTCAAACAAAATTTTAGTACAAAATTTCTTACCAAGTTTCAGAAAAACAAAATTTGAAAAATCGGTTTTTGAAAAAACAAGTTTTTGGAAAAACGGTTTTTAGTTTAGAAACAAAATTTTTATCAAAATATAGTTCAAATGTTATTAGTGTTGATATATGATCACACTCTGGTCTTTCCAAGCCCTAAAATTTTATTTTGTATTTACCCATCTAAAAGAAATTTATCGAAAAATTTTAGACTTCAAAAAGCTTTTCAAAATCTATCTTTTGGCCTTGTCTGGTCGACCGCACGGTCGACCGCTGGCAGAGCAGAACTGCTCTATCGGTCGACCGACATGCACCAATGTGCATGCGTGCACATCGGTCGACCGTCCCTGTCAACCGGCAGAAAGAGCAGAGCTCTGTTTGTTTCGGTCGATCGGCCCGGTCGACTGACAGAGAGTGTTTACTCTCTGTTTGGGTTTCTCGGTCAACCGTCCGGTTGACCGCTTTCCCAACGGTCAGAAATCCGACCGTTGGTGGTCGACCGGCCCGGTCGACCAGCAGCAGACAAAGTTTGCTGACTGGCTGCTAACGGCTATATCCAGTTTTGTTTTTTGTTGGGGCTTCTCCCAACGAATCTATTAGCTTTTCTAACCTAGTTTTCATCCCCTATAAATAGTGGGAGTGTTACATAACTCAAACTCAAGATTTACAAGATTAAAATCAAAGTTTTTCAAAGTTTAGCCTTTTTAGCAAAAGAGTTTCCCTTGAGCTAAATTTTCCAATCTTATTGTGTTTTAGCTTGAAGCTTTCTCCTCTACTTCTCTTCTAGACTTTTGCACTACAATATCCCTAAAGTTTCATCTCCTCATCTTGGTTATAGGATTGTGCATGTGAGCATTGTTTGTGGTCAACTGTTGATCACCATTTCCTCAAATTGAGAAGTTGTAGAGGTTACGGCCTCAAGCAAGCTAGTGAGCTCTGAGTTGGTGTTGCGGCACAGTGAGGGAGGACAAGTGTGTCCTAAGAGTTCTAGTGAGAACTTGTATTGACGATCCAGTGGGATCATGTATAGTGAAAATCCTTCATCGTGTTGAAGGCGGAGACGTAGAGCAATGGCTCGAACCTCGAAATATATTCTCGTATTTGCGATTGTTTACTTGCACTATTATTTGTCTACTTTCTGGCAAGTTTTATTATTGTTGTTGCTTATTGTTAAATAGTTTTTTAATCCACATTATTTGTCACTTAGTATAGCCATCACCTGTTCACCCCCTCTAGGTGATTTCAATACACCTATGATAATGACTTTCCCTCGAACTTTCCTATCGAAGTCGAGATGATCAATGCCAAGTTTAAAATTACACCTCTAGCATTACCTTCACTGTCAAGTTTAACATTACACCTATGACAGTGATATTTTCAGTCTTCCAAATGAAACTGAAATTCCCGTTGAGTCAAGTTAATATCACACCTCTGACCCACATTTCTGTCAAGTTTATATCACACCTCTGACAGTAATTTTAAGTTCCTGAAATGGAATTTTTCCCCAACTTTGACTTATTAAGTTAATTATCGTATTTCTAGCAAGTCAAGAGTTTCTAATTCTACGTGTCTTATTTTCAATGCAAAAAAAAGGGGGAATTCAAGACTTATCAGAAGACAAGAAAAAATGTCACTTTCATTTATGTTCAAACATATGAAAGTGATACAAAACGCTCTCATTCGACAGATGGAGTGTTACAAAAAAAAGAGAGAAGGCTAATAATCCTGTTTCGCCAAAGAACGAATTTGTTCCCGAAGGCGATGCATCTCATGCTGACGTGCCTTTTCAGCTTCCACCAAATCTTGAACCCACAACTCTTCCTCGGACAAGAATCTTCTCGTAGCCAGTTGCGTCTGAAGAAACTCCAACCAGGAGTGAGCAGTAAGGTTTTCTTAAATCTGTGTCTTCGCAACCTCCAGCTCTTTCAGTCTTTTTCTAACAACAGCAAGTTCCTGCTCATTGGCCTCAATCAAGGCTTGCGCCCTGGCAATAGTAATCCGAGCACTGGTGATAACTTGCTCTGCACTAGATGACGATTTCAGATTCTTTTGAATCGCCAATCAGTCTTTGGTAGTCAGCTTGAAAGCGCTGGAGATTGCGGGCTTCTTCAACCATTTTCTCCTCTATCTCCTTTCACTTGCGTTCTTGAGCGGCGAGAAGCTTACTCAGTATTGACTGAGCCTCATCCATTGAGCCAACATTCTCAAGGTCTTAAGCTCCTTCAGGTGGCTCCCCAGCTGTTCAACCAGTATCAGACACGCCCTAACCTGTGAAGGACTTCCACTGTGACTGATGTTCTCGATCTGATTCTCGAGAAGCATCCGGGCAAACTCAAAGGAACTGCCCCCGGAAAGGAGCAAGTCAATACAGGACCTCATGGAAGCAAAAAATTATGACACCATTTAACGTGCTAGCTCTTCCATGATATCATTAGCTGGAGATAACCCTGCTGATGCATCCCCGGGCCCCCTTTTCATGACAGAACGAGAGACGAGAACCAATTTAACTTGTGCAGGGTGGACGCCGACAACAGGCTCGTCAGATACTGAGGTCATCGCCAATACCTTCGGGACAGTTATTGTTGTAGGTTCTTCCACAGCAACAGAAGCAACAACAAACTACACAGCATTGGGCTCCCCGGCTAAAGTTTGAACTGTGCTATCTTCTACGCTAATGCTTGCCGCAGGATCCTCTACTTGAGCTACCCCAATGCTCTCTGCAAACCACAGCATTAAATGTCGGTGGTAATGATAAAAAGGAGAGTATCTAACATATCAGTATTCTCTTACCAAGTTGAGGATCTGAAGATGGCAAATCTTTGAATAAGCCACTTGGGAATGAGGACTCCCCGACCTCAGCGATTGCACCCTCATGAGGCATCCCGGTAGCGGGAGCTTCAAGGCCCTCCTGCTAGGCCAACTCCTGAATCATCTCCTCAATATGAGAAGAAGTTGTTGTTGCTTCACTACTGGCAGCCAGCCCTGTAGAAGAAAGTCAAAAGGAAATATTAGAACTCATTTCTAACTTGATGGGGAATCAGTTCAGGAGGACAAAGAAAATACCTTTAGTAGTGGCGATCCTTATTATCGGCGAAACCGTCACAGGGATGTATCCCTGTATATCTTCCTCCGAGATATGCGAGAATTTGCTTGTGTCAGGAAGAGCGGGTTCATCGCCAGAATTGACTTCTTCGCCAGAATAATATCCATGTTCTTCAGACGATGAAGATGACAGCTCAACACAAGAGGTTTCAGTGATCGAGGTTTTATTACTGAATACCCCAGTAGTAGGACTGGAATCGATAACCCGCGACATGGATATCAATACACTGGGAGACCTAGGCTATTGCACCTCCTCCCTTCTCTCATAAACTGAAGAAGGTCCGGGCTGAGTTGAGATTCCCGGAATCTCAACGCCATCCCTCCCCACCAAGTCGACTTCAGGTCGCTCGACCTCCTCAGCCACGATGGGTTCATCCGCGAGCTCTCCCTCCTCTAGGATCACGGGACCCCTTTTGCGCAGACCGCGGAAGCGAAGGACGGGGACTTCTTTCTCCTCTTCTTCTTCCTCCCCCTGCTCCTCAACACCAGGAGGAACTACCTTGGGCATCAAAGCTTCAGCCTCCGATTCTCTCTTAGCCTTCTTCAGGATAGGCTCACCCTTAGAAGTAGAGCCACAAAAACGTTTGGCCAGCCTGTTGGCTCTTTTTAGCAGGTTGCCCCTTAGGTGTGACTATCCTTGGCTCCATTCCCGCTTCCTCTCCTGTTTCCCTCTCAGTCGCCCGGTACTCGTCCATAACTCCCACACATTTATTAGACTCCAACTTGGTTTTATAAGATACTTTGATACTCTTGATGCAAGAGGTATTTATTCCAAAATCAGGCATCTTACTAGTCAGGGAGTACCATGTGCAGAAACCGAGGCTGGTATAACTATTGGGCGTCTTGTGAGGCAGGCTGAAAATAGCTTTGGTCCCTCCACCTATACTATAGTACCACGCTCGGGCACCTTCAAACAAGTTTCTGCTGTAGCAGAGGCCAGCATTGGGGTTGCTAACATGTAATTGATCATAGCTGAACTGCCAAACAAAACGACTGGGCATGTAAGACTCGATCGTACATGAATTTTCTTGCTAGAAGATTAGATATCTAGCCGAATACTGATAAGCCACCAAAAGACTCCCGATGGTAGCCTTGTGAAATCATCTGGTCCCGCAAGGTCAGAAAACTTATCCCTATAGCACGCATCAGCAATCTCAGGGAAGCAACAGTCAGCTGATAGTTCGAAATGTTCAGAACGGATTTTCAAACAAAGAACATATAGTAGTGAGTCCAGCTCGAACTCTTCAGCTTCTGCACGAAGGGAACAAAACTTCGAAAAGAGGCACCGCCGTCATCAGTGAAGGGCAGTGCATAACATACCAACCCATCAGGTACGTATATGGAAGCTCGATTCTGGGATTAGGGGTCTTCACTCTCGGCCTTCCCTCCAAATCGACCACTGGTCTACCCTCAGAATCCACAATGGCCTCCACTTGGCACAGGCTTTTAACCAGAGCCCGTAATCCACTTTGAATTCTGGCAACCATCGCTAGAAGGAGAGCGATAGATTTCTCGTAGGCAAGCAAGACCGTCGGGTACACCACATCAGCAACGATTACTTCATGCAGCAGCGTTGGTACCACATAACGCTTCAGCCACAGCATAAGAAAGCCCGCCAATAGAGCCCGGTCATAAATGGGAACATGGACCTGGCGATGAAAACTTTCAAAGGCTGTATTAGGTCTGAAAGTGTCCTCGTTTGACTCAGTGGTGTAGGAGCTTATAGAGGCATTGATCCTCTCAGTAATTTCTTCGTCAGTGCAGGGGGCCAGACTAGTCACTGGGCTATCTTTCTCATTTATGTCGTTGAACAGATAGCTCACCCAGGACATCTGCTTGACACCCCTATTCCTCCAGGAGGATATCTGCCCGCAGATATGGAAGTAGCACAACACTTCCCATTATGTCTCATACACTTGAGGGTCCTCTTTCCTTAAGTGGTGAAGCTCCTCAGAAGTTGGGACGTATTCTTTATAAGGGGCATCTCCCATAACTAGCCCCGAGACTTCATATAACTCATGAAGAGCAAGCCCCATCTCTCCGGCAGGGGTAAAAAATGTACCCGTCAGAGGATTATTATGTTCCAGGACGTCATAAAAATTGTGGGAACTCTGCGGAAGGCCATACTGCACGGCCCTAACCGAATGGTATAATCCCATCTGCTGTAGCAGAGCCCCGAGCTCAATAAGAACAAATCCGACCATTCTACCTCACCATGATTTGTCGGTAGAATGAACCCATCCGAGCGGGCAAAAATTGACGAAAAAATCATCCTTAACTTTCAAGAACTGATTGATGAAGGTGGTGGCAAGCTGAGGGGTTCCTCCTTTTGGATACTCAGGCCTGACTAACCCAGGAAATAAATCAAAGACATCGTTCTCATGACCAGCAAGGTATGCTTCTTTGGCGCCTAATCTGCCGAGAGACACGCCAGAGACAAACCGGGAAAGTTCCCACTCCATCGTGCGATGAACAGACATATGCTGAAGATAGGACAAGGAATACATCCTCTCCATATTGGGAAGAAAGAGCCTCTTGTCCCCTATCTGACGAAGCCACTTACAATCTCCGTCATGTAGAATCCTATCATCCTCGTCAATGGCGCCACCAAAGAGGAAAACAGGCTTCCTTAACAGAGTGCGGGAATCCATCTCAAACACCCCATCAGAGATAATCTCCCGAAGGGCCACCATACTGGCCTTGGAGATCCTCTCCTTTCACTCCTTTGACTTACCAGTAGTCACAGGAGTAGTGTTCTGAATCACAAAGGTCTGATTACGATCAGCACCACCTACGTGCCCAAAGTGGCACTTCTTGGATAAGGGTCAGAAGAGTATTGCACTGCAAAGAAGACAACACTTAGTCAGGAATCTGAAAGAAAATGGCTAGATGTTTGAAATTCAAACACAAGAATGAATCCAGACGCGAAAATTAGTAAAATCCGCGTCTAGACTCAAAAATGCGAGGCTTGTATGAAGCCCCTTTCAAAATCCATAACTTAGAAAATTTTCTAAGTATTGGACTCAGACGCGAGACTTCGTAAAACCTGCGCCTGGCTTTAAAGATGCAAGGATCACATGAAGTCCGTGTCTAAACCTCCCATACTTAGAAAAATTCTGAGTACTGAGCTCAAAACGCAAGGCTCAACGAGACCTGCATTTAACAAATAGATACGAACTCAAGTTGATGAAGCAAAGAAGCAAAAGTCGTCAAACCCACGTCTTGCCTACCAATTCAAGAATTGCGTCTGAAAATCAAACACGGGCATGAGCCTCGCATTGGCGGTTCACATTCAAAAGAGACTTAAGAGTTAAGAGAACTTTTTAAGCCCCTTCAATGGTGGAAACCAGATCAGATAGTCTTACTACCTGAAATGGCGGACTCCTGTGCAGAAGGACCGCCCATTTGAGTCTCAGAGGCAGCATCACTCGAGGACGAAGCAACATGCTTGGCTTTTGGTGCCATCGCAATCATGAAATCGGTGATGAAGACGATGAAAATAGAAAAAGCTTTATTCTTTTCTTAACCCTCGATAAAAAGCTCAGCGAAGAAGAAGAAGAGTCTAATGATGACTCTTGAAAGACTGTTGTCTTTTATAGGCACAGTGATCCGTAGAGATACGCGGCACAGGTCTCGAGGCCTAATCCCCGCCCGACGCGTGGCATGCGTCTTAAATGCGACGCGAGGTTGAACTCAGCAAGTTAACAGAAAGAGTTGAACTCTTCCCAGGCTACAAGAGCTTCGAGGTCGAACTCTGCTGAGGTAGCTCTCCTCCTCTGCCCATGGCTTCTTGGATTCCTTCATCAGGACTCTCCTCCTCAGCCCTTTTAGAAGAGGTCCCCTCAGAGCCTCTTTTAGAAGAGGTCCCCTCCCCCCGGGGTCCTTTAGAGAGGTCCCCCTCGGGTCCTCTTTCTTCTCTAGCTATTCATAGCTATTTATAGAGGAATTGGGGAGTAACCAACCCCTTAAATCTCTCCATAATGAGAGAGGGTGTAACCAACCCCTTAAATCTCTCCATAATGGGAAGCTATTCCCTATTATGTGGAGAAAAAATAGAGTGTAACTGACTAAGTTCGTGGCTGTCAGTTATAGCAGAAATGCGGGTCTCACGCTGGATGCGGACCTCGCTTTGATGCTGAGACGCGGAGCTCACAGGCTCGCGTCTGTGTTAGAACGCGGAGCTGCTCAAGCTCGCGTTTGAGTTGAAACACAACCTTTGCGTCTGACGATTTTCACGTCTGACAAAGGATGCGAGGTCCGCGTCTGGCGACCTCCGCGTTTGACTGAGAAAGGACGCGAGGTCCGCGTCTGGCGACCTCCGCATCTGATATTGGAACACGAAGTCCGCATCTGGCGACCTCCGCGTTTGACATTGGAACGCAAGGTCTGTGTCTGGGAAGTTCGCGTCTGGGAGGTTCGCGTCTGAGGCTGGAAGCTATCTCTGCATCTGGGAGGTTCGCGTCTTTTATCTTTTTGATAGCCTACAGAACCCCCTCCAAAGTTTTCGAAACTCCGTGGTTGACTGAGACGGATTTCGGAATACTTTGGACTTCAGTTGAATCGAGACTTCCTGTAATCAGACTGGCATTCTTCTGGGAGGCAGTCTCGAGCTTGATCTTGTCTGGGTTCTGGTCTTCGTGAGTATACTATTGAACTGCTTGAAGCCTCCAAGACAGATCGTTTGTAATTTGATTGTCGGTGTACTGTTGAACTGGTGGAGTTGTCAAATGCCTTTGCCAGTGTACTATTGAACTGATTACAATAGCAGAGACATACTCTTTGTATTGGGGGGGAGAGAGGACGCAGCTCTCACAGACACAGTTCTGGCACACTGATTAAGTGTAGACGCGAACTTCATCAAAGTTGAGACGCAGCTCTCAATTACTGTAGAGACGTAGCTCTCAATTACTGTAGAGACGTAATCTTTAGTTGCTGATGAGACTCGACTCTTAAGTTCGTTGAGTCGCAGCTCTATGCTTGAGACGCGAAGGTAACACTCAAAGCTTCTTTGGAAGAGTTTTAATTGCCAGAGGTGTGATATTAACTTAGCAAATTAAATAGCTCTATTGGGGGAATTTGAGAAGGTTACTGTCAGAGGTGTGATGTTAACTTGACAGTGAGATCTGGACTTGTGTTTTGAACAGGTTTTGTGGACTTGCTATTCTATTGATGAGAATAACAAGTGGAGTTTGATCCGCTGGGGATTTATGCCAGAGTCTACCATTAGAGGTTTTGTATTAACATGACTAAAACTCTGCTAGAAATGAAAGTTTGCTGTTAGAGGCGTGATATTAACATAACAGCGATTGATTTTGCAATCTACGCAATTTAAGTGGACCGGTCATTCTATTGACGAGAATGACAAGCGAGATTGGATTTGTTGAGGATCCATGAAGATTTTTACCGTCAGAGGTGTAATGTTAACGTAACGGGCTTGGGTTTGCAATTTGAGCAAATTGAATTGTCAGAGGTGTGATATTAACTTGACAAAGATGTGTGCTAGAGGTGTGATATTAACTTAGCTAGAGGTGTGATATTAACTTAGCACTACGAAAGTCTCATTTTCACTAAGAAAATTGAGAGAATATCATCGTCATAGGTGTAATGTTAACTTAACAATAAAATGGATGTTAAAGGTGTAATGTTTAACTTAGCATTGAAAGATCTCGTTTTCACGGAGAAAATCGAGGAGATCACTGTCACAGGTGTAATGTTAACTTAACAGCGATTGATTTTGCGATATGAGCAACTTTGGTCAGAAGTGTAGTATTAACTTGACCAAGAGATTCTGCAATTTGCGCAGTTTGGTGGACTCGCCATCCTATTGAAGAGGACTGATAAGTTGAAATTTTGGTCAGAGGTGTGATGTTAACTTGACCGAGATTTGTCTTGCGATTGGAGCAAATTTGGTCAGAGGTGTGATATTAACTTGACCGGGATTTGTCTACTATTAGAGGTGTGATTTTGAACATAACAGTATTTTGAGTGGACTTAGCATTCTATTGAGGAGAATTGATAAGTTGAAGTTTTACCCCCTGGGATACATCAAAGTCTTACTGTCAGTGGTGTGATGTTAACATGACAAGTTCGATTTGTAATTTATTCCGCTGGGGAAATTGAGGGAAATCACTGTTAGAGGTTTAATGTTAACTTAACAGTGAATATGCCAGAGGTATAATGTTAACTTGGCATGTTTGATCTGTGATTATTTTACTGAGAAAATAGTCACAGGCTTTTTGTGGTCCTACCATTCCATGGATGGGAATTGGTAAGGGATTTTAGAGGAAAATTTAGGGAATGAGTTGTCAGAGGTAACTGTTAACCTGACAAATATTGATTTCCCTAGAAAATAAAGATTTACTGTTAGAGGTGTGATTTTGAACATAACAGTAATAGGATTTTGCGATTTAAGTAATTAAGTGGACCTGTCATTTTATTGAAGAGAATGACAAGTAAGACTAGACCCGTCGGGGATCTAAATATTTCTTTACCGTCAGAGGTGTGATATTAACTTAACGGATCAGATTGAATCTTGTCAGAGGTGTAATATTAACTTGACAAGGATATGAGCTAGAGGTGTACTGTTAACTTAGCTCCATAAGAACTTCAGTTTCATTGGGAAGACTGAAGATATCACTTTCATAGGTAGTGTTAAACTTAACAGTGGACGTAATGCTAGAGGTGTGATGTTAAACTTAGCATTGGTCATCTCGACTCCGATACGGAAGTTCGAGAGAAAATTATTATCATAGGTGTATTGTTGAACTTAACAATGAATTGGATGCTAGAGGTGATTGTTAAACTTAGCATCGCTCATCTCAGCTTCGATATGAAAGCATGAGGAAAAGTGACTGTCAGAGGTTTAATATTGAACTTGGCAGCAACTTAATCATTGTTAGAGGTGTAGTATTAACATAACAGTAGTTTGTCAGAGGTGTAATATTAACATGACAGTAGTTGGTTTGCGATGTGAGCAATTTTGAGGACTTATCAGTCTATTGATGAGAATTGACAAGTCGAGTTTGAAATGTCAGAGGTGTAGTATTAACTTGACAATTTGGTTGATTTGTGATTCCATGTAGAGGAGCGACAAGTGAAGCTAGTACTTGCTGGGGAGTATTGAAACTTTCCATTATCAGAGGTTTGATATTAAACTTAACAATGATTGTATTTGTGGACCTACCACTCTATGAAAGAGAATTAGTAGGAGATTTTTGTAGAAAATGAACTGTCATAGGTTTAGTATTAACGTGACAATCATTGATTTCCTAGAGGTATTAACTTGACAGAATCCACTGGGGATTGAAAAATCTGGTTTGTCAGCGGTTTATTGTTAACATGACAAATCCAGTTCATTTCATTAGGGAGATGAACACAAGTATTTTGTGGCCCTACCATTCTGTGGATGAGAATTGGTAGGAGATATTGGAGGAGAGGATGTGACCAAGTCCCTCAAGGTTTTTAGCAAACCTTCTACTTAGACTCGTGTTTCCACGTCGGAGAAAGGACGTGAGGTCCGCGTCTGGCGACTTCCACGTTTGACTGAGAAAGGACGATAGGTCCGCGTCTGACGACCTCCGCGTCTGATATTGGAACACGAGGTCCGCATCTGGCGACCTCCACGTTTGACTGAGAAAGGACGCAGTCCGCGTCTGGCGACCTCCGCGTCTGACAGTGGAATGCGAAGTCCACGTCTGGCGACCTCCACGTCTGACATTGAAACGCGAGGTCTATGTCTCTTGGAGGAGTTTGAGTTTGAAGGCTTACAGGCTAAAAACTGATGGTTCAGTCATCTAAAAGTTGCAGCGACAATCAAAGAGCACTGCCGAGATGAACTGCTCGCGATGGCACTCGAACCCATGGGATGAGAGCTTCTCAGTTCATATTTAAACTTGGCCTCTTTGGGGCTGAACGCGAACCTCGCGTTTTTGAAGGGAAACGCGATGATCTCATTCTGGCGCAGTCTCCTGCTGAACGCGTATCTTGCGCTTTTGAATAGAAACACGAAGGTCATCCTTTAACACTGTCAGCGACTCTCGCATTTTAAAAATGAAGCGTTAAGGTCATGTCCTGGGGCGGCCTTAGGCTGAACGTGGGTCGCGCGTTCTCGCGTTTTGGCACAGCTTGAGGGTGGACGCGAACTTCACGTTTTGGCGCTGAAACGCGCAGCTCGTGAACGCGAGCATCGTGTTTTGTTGCAGAAATGTGGGGCTGAAAGCGATCTTCGCGTATGGTGTCGAAACGCGGGGGTGAAAGTGAGCTCTGTTTGCTGATGGTGAATTTGACGTCTTCGTCGACGATCAGCAATCCGTTTGGCTAGCAGAAGTTGATGTGAACCCCCTGCAAATTGAGTTTGCTGAGCCTTGGAATGAGTTTTGCGGCGAGATTTTACCTTCATCATTATTGGCCTCGCGGGTCTCGTAGGAGACATTGATGCTGGCCATATATGCTATTGCAACCACTCCGTCTGCTGACGATGAATGCAATGCCTTCACCGTCTCTCGGCATTCCGATTGAGTCGAAGAGGTTGTTGAGTACCCCCGGCATCCAGAACTAGAAGTACCTTGATAAAAGGATGGAGGAGAGATTGGTCATTATTGCCATCTTAACCATGGGTCATGGTGCGGGTCTCTGAAGAGACGTTGGGGCTGACCACGTTGTCACCACGGGAGACTCCTGAAGCTTTAGGGGAGTTCAACTTCTCTTAGTCGAATTCGATTACAAGCGATTCGACTGTGAATCCAAGTATCTTGACGTCGGCTTGCGCCACCACTTTCTCGTTGGTTGAGAAAGATCATAGTCCCCAGCGGAGTCGCCATCTTTTGTACGCGTCGGAAAAATCACAATTGTAAAATTCTTTTGATTGAATAGAAGATTACAACGGATACAATCTGATTACAAAAGAGAGGGAATCTCTTGATTGATCCTCCTCTTTATTTAAAGCTGCGTTCTTCACGTGGCGGTGGAGAGTGAATCTTATTCTCCGTTGACCGACCGAACGTCAAGTTTTTCTTGTGGATCCTCTCTTTAGATCGACTGATGGAGTAGCACAGCTCCTCTCAGTAATGGAATCTCAAAGAGATTTAAAGAACTTGAACTTAGCAAGTTAACAGAAAGAGTTGAACTCTTCCCAGGCTACAAAAGCTTCGAGGTCGAACTCTGCTGAGGTAGCTCTCCTCCTCTGCCCATGGCTTCTTGGATTCCTTCATCAGGACTCTCCTCCTCAGCCCTTTTAGAAGAGGTCCCCTCAGAGCCTCTTTTAGAAGAGGTCCCCTCCCCCCGGGGTCCTTTAGAGAGGTCCCCCTCGGGTCCTCTTTCTTCTCTAGCTATTCATAGCTATTTATAGAGGAATTGGGGTGTAACCAACCCCTTAAACCTCTCCATAATGAGAGGGAGCGTAACCAACCCCTTAAATCTCTCCATAATGGAAAGTTATTCCCTATTATGTGGAGAGGAAATGGGGTGTAACTGACTACGTTCGTGGCTGTCAGTTATAGCAGAAATGCGGGTCTCGCGCTGACGCGGACCTCGCTTTGATGTTGAGACGCGGAGCTCACAGGCTCACGTCTGTGTTAGAACGCGGAGCTGCTCAAGCTCGCGTTTGAGTTGAAACGCGACCTTCGCGTCTGACGACTTTCGCGTCTGACAAAGATGCGAGGTCCGCGTCTGGCGACCTCCGCATTTGACTGAGAAAGGACGCGAGGTTCGCGTCTGGCGACCTCCGCGTCTGATATTGGAACGTGAAGTCCGCATCTGGCGACCTCCGCGTTTGACATTGGAATGCAAGGTCTGCGTCTGGGAAGTTCGCGTCTGGGAGGTTCGCGTCTGAGGCTGGAAGCTATCTCCGCATCTGGGAGGTTCGCGTCTGAGGCTTTGTCTTAAGTAAATTTTTTTATCTTTTTGATAGCCTACATCAATTAAGTCTCTTAAAATTCATATATGATACACCATATATGTATATGCGTATATATGAGTTATAATTTAATACTGTAGTGATGTATTCATCTCAATTTTAATGAGTCAGCTTCTCATTTACTTTGTTAAGTATTCAGTCTTCTGGGTTATGCTACTAGCATATCAATATTCAATTATGTAGCATATAACCATGTTCATAAAATTTTCAATGCATACACGTCATGGAGATCAATTCATCGACAAGACAAATACTAAATTGTTGCTTGAAGGGCAAGGATAATTGTCACTATAGGTGTACAACTTTCTAGTTATGTTTCATATTACATCCCCACCAATTTCATATATTCAACGTACAATATGGTTGTAAACAATCATCACTTAGATGTGGGTACACACGTGTATCAATAACTATATGAATAATGAGTAATATCAATCAGTTATATATTATTCATCTTTAGTTTATCAATTAACATCACTAGTTTCTTAACACTCATATGTTCAGTATGGTCCCGTCGGAAATCCTAATACCTAATTATTAGGTCAATTAGTCAATTAATGACTACCGATATTATTAGTCAATTCATTACCAACATTGGTTCCCGACTTCGTAATTAATAGTTTCAATTCTGATGATTTCCATAATTACCACTTTCCTAACTATTGATTTCAATCTCACAAATTAAAACTAAGTATCCTCTATGGATAACAACATCAATTATTTGATTTGCTCAAACCTAAATTTCACATCTTCATAAGACAATATGAAAAGATACAGTTTTCTTAGCTCACAACCATGTGGTCTCCGCACTATATTATCCTGTAGTTTTCTATTACATCAGTTTTATAGTTAACCATCAATATTATATATTCCTTACTATTGAGAAAGCAATTACTTATTGTTCATAGCCAAGGTAATCAATAAAAGCTTGAAAGGATTCCTGCAGCTTTATTACCCATATTTTACGAGTTTATGAATCAAGACCTTCGCATATACTATTCAGATAACTAAATCCCATAAACTTGAGAACTTATTACCTAGAAGTTGATTATGAAGAATATCTCACCACTATGATTTACTTTGATGATCTACATGCACTGAACTATTAAAATAAGGATACTGAGACACATTATATATATAATACATTGTTCTACCCACATCAGAATTTGCCTCTATGCCGCTCAAAGTCTAAAACATCAATACCTGGTATGACGTTAGTTCCATGCTATTTCTTATAGACAAGTAATATAGAAATTAGATTACGATCTCCCCCTTTACACCCTTCTATCGCAAAACTCCCAACTTGTGACTATTGTCAATAAAATTTTCAGCCTAACCCTAACCCGTAATCACAGAGTCAAAAATCACAGTCCTATTATTTCGGGACTGTGTGAGTTGTAACACCTGCAACACTGGATAATGTTTTTAATTTGTAACAACATGCGTTATTAAAACTCTACCTATCATATTCCTTAGTTATCCTGTACCTCTTGAATCTCACTTCTAAACTTATGTGCGAAAGGAGAGAGGGATCGAGTAATTCTTCCAGCTTTCTTCCTTTTCCTTTACCATTAGGATTTGTGTTAATACTACCAAATGATTGGATCTATAATTCGTCTCAACATAATATGCTCGACATACCCAAATGCATCAATACCTCTAAACATGTCAGACTTCCCAAGCGTCTGGGCGAATACAACAGTAAATATTTAATGACGCAGATATGGCCATAACAATATGCATACCTGAATTTGAAATAATATAATGCAAGGATAAGAACTCTTTCAGGAGAATATTGTTTTATGCGGAGCTCAGAGAATTGTAATCTAATGCTATTGGATCCAGAGCACCACTTGATCTAGCACTAAGATTGAAATTTATATACAATTTGATAGGATAGTTCTATATCGCTTTGCTTGCTACACTGAAAATTTAACAAAAATTATTACGTCAAGAATTTATCGAGTCATAACCTACCAAATTCTAGAATAAGTATCGTCATCCAAACCCAACACACTTTTCTGCCACTAGACACAAGTAGCAAAAGCTTTCAGGCTTTGTAGCTTCACAAAGTCAGAGTAATGTCGGTTACCTCACCTAACTAGTTCACATGAACAACTTAGAACAATCTACGTTTTCAGGGAAAACACTAACTCCCTTAGATAACAAGTTCCACTTGCGTCTAGTTCTCTCTCTCGCCTGTTTCCCAATTCTGTCACAATTTGAGCAAAAAGATGATTTTTAATTGAAGATTAGTTTAGTGCGAATTTTATGGCCAACTATTTTCATATCTAGTCTTACTTTTGCTGAAAAATCACCATGATACGAGTACCTAATTTGGGAAAGTAAATTAATAAACAAATCTTCTAGCCATCACCTTATTGTTTGAATGCCTCTAAAGTATTGGAGAGAAATAGATCCAAGCATCAAACTTAAAGACTCTACTCACATGAAACATGCAACATACACCACAATAGACTTAAGATTCTGGATTAAATCAAAATCTTATCAAACAAATCTATTCTTTTAGACTAGAATAATATCCCCACTCACCTTCATTATGTCAACCAAGTCATTAAATTTCATCCAACTCTAGAATAACAGCCATGAAAGAACATGACTTTAAATTTCTCAACACAAATAGACATGGACCTCTCCAGTTTCTACAATTAATAACATCTAGGTATAACATATGATATGAGGGAAACTTCTCTACGAATTCAAAAAAATTTCAGAGTCTAAAACTCAAGAAAATTTCAGAATTTTAACAAGGTAAGGAGAGGAACGAATACAAGATGATTTCTCTCACCTTCTCTGTCGATCGCCGCTCGCGTGCACCGCCCCATCGCCCGCCGCGTCGCGCGTCGCCTGGCCGCGCGACCAAGGCGCGCGGCCCTCCTAGCTGCGTTGCTGCGCACAGCTGGACGCGCGCACCCAGCCGGTTGGGTTGCCGCGCCCAGCTCTAGAGGGGGAGAGAGAGGGATAGGGAGAGAGAGAGAGGGAGAATTTGAGAGAGAGTGAGTGATTGAGGGAGAGAGATTGAGGAGAAAACTCTAATTTTTGGGGAGAAAGGTTCTGTCGATCACAAATAGGGAAAGGAAGAGAAAAAGGAAAATTTTTTTTTTAGGAAATGAAAAGAAAGGGTGATATTTATTAGTATAAAATATCCCATAAATTCTATGTGATTGCCACCTCACCCATTACCAATTCCAATATCCCTCCACTTCACTCTTCAAATTCTAAGTTCTCATCTCCACCATTCATTATAATAGAATTAAATAAAACTTTATTTTTTCCTCCAAAATTGTACAAACTTAATTCAATAATCACCCCTGATAATCTGTATAATCTCTTTAAATCAAGGATTTGAATATTAATTCGGGATTTTAAAAATTGGGATGTTACATCACCTTAATGGTAAAACGCGAGGCCCAAAGCCCGCTTCTCAGTTATAACTGCCCTCATTACTGGGTTAATTACTGCCCACGTAATGAGGGAGTTAACCCCATTATGGAGCATTTTTAGGGGACACTTTTACCCCCTGAAACCTCTATGAATAACCCTGTTTGCTATAGAAGAGGGGTCGAAAAAATCTTTGATCAGAAGAACCTCGGTTGTAAGCCGTAGAAGGACCAAGATCTCTAACGAAAAGAAAGAGAGAGTTCAACTCTTCAACAACTTGCTGCGTACAAATTTATTTTTACCTATAGTCTCTTTGAGATTCTTATTGGATAGAAGCTGTGTTACTTCGTCTACCATCTAAAGAGAGAATTCCCAAAAGGTCCTGATGTTCACCCGGTCAACGAAAAATAAGATTCACTTTCCATCGCCACATCAAGAACCCGGCATTAAATAAATGGGAGATTTGAGCTTGAATATCTCCCCTCTTGTAAAAAGATTATTGATCCGTTCTAATTTTTTTACAATCAGATAAAGAATTTACACCTCGATCTTCAATTTTTCCCCACCAAACAGCCGCCGGCGGGGTCCCAAAGAGAGAGGGAGGGGTGAGAGAGAGAGGGAAAAGAGAGATAAGGGGGGAGAGAGATGGAAAAATTCTTATCTCTTCCTCCATTATAAAAATGTTACCCACTGTCACCTACTCCCCATATCTCCCCCATATCTCAAGTTTATAATATTTCTTTTTTTCCCTCCTCTCTACAACAAATTAAAAAATGATTAAAATTAAAACTAGATGCCAATACTTGGTATACATACAAGTATTTCTTGAAATAAATACATTTACAAAATTTTCGCATTTTTTCAATATTCCGCTATTCACAATAATTTAATAATAATATCAAAAGAATATCCCGTAGGATATCGATTATCGATCTCCTTGTTAGTATAATCCAAATTTCAGAAATATACATAATAAACCAGATTTAAAATATTCGAGTGTTACACGCACTTATATTAGTGTACAAACACACATAGATATCAATATTTTCTCATATCAATTAATCTGGTATGATTTATAAAAATCTAAATCCATTCCGAATTTCCACGAATGAATTATTGAAATTCATTTAGCACAGAAACAACTAGCAAACAAAAAAAATCATAAGAATTCATGAAAATATTATTAACCCAATGATAATATATTAACCTAGAGTTTAATAACCCAGGTGTTACAGGTTTTTCAATTTTTTTTTGCAAAAACCCCTAGCGGTATATGATGTGTTTTTTTTGTTTTTTGAAAAAAAAATTGTAAAAAGTACTAACTTCTCTACAAACACCTCAACTTTTTCACTTCATGTTACACAATAAAAACTACTCTTTTTCATCTTCCTCGAGGTCCACAAGCTATATTTGGTCTTAGATCACATGCTAAAAAATTAGCTCAAGATGTAAGAACTCGTTGGAACTCAATACATAATATATTGAGTAAAACGATTCCTTATAAGGAGACAATAAATAGGTTTATTTCTGTAGAATTGCCTAAATATTTTATTTCCGATGAGAAATGAAAATTTTATAAAATTTTAAAAAGATTTGAAAGAATAACAAAATTATTTTCTGGTATGTATTACCCAACGATAAGTATAATATTTTATGAGTTAACTAAAATAAGTGAAATATTTTCTGAATGAAGAAGTATTTATTCTATAAGAGATATTATTGCTCCCATGGAGAAAAAATTTAATGCATATTTTAAAGAATTTTCTTTTATCTTTTATTTTGTAGTTATTATGGATCCTATGATTAAATTTAATGAATGTAAATTTTTACTAGAAAATTTTTATGAAAGGATAGACTATGAGGATAGTTCTACCATAATGTGAACATATATTGATTCTTCTATAAATAAATTATATGATTTTTATGAAAATGTTTACGGAAATAAACAATCTTCTTCATCTCAAAGTTCTTCAACCTCTGATAGTAGATTTCATTATTTCTGGTCTTTTATTAGTTTTAAAAAAATTTAGAACTTCTGACTCTTTAAATAAACTTCATTGTTTTATACAACGTGTTGTGACTCCTGAGATCAATCAAGGCCCAGGATTTGAAAATTTTGATATTTTGGTACGATGGAAATCACATGCATCAACTTATCCTGTAATTTCTATCATAATACATGATTTACTAACTCCCCGACATCGACAATAGCTTCGGATTCTGCTTTTCATACAGATGGTCGAGTGCTGACTGATATGAGGAATCGTCTAGTATCGTATGCGATCGAGATGACCATATGCGGGAAGGATTGGCTAGATGCAGAAAAGAAGAGTCAAAATAAAACAATTAACATCTCATCGAAAATTCTCCAGAAGACTCCCCAGAAGATGAATGAAGTCTTGTATTTTTTATCTATGATTGATAAAATGCATGAAGAATGAAGATTTGTACTTTTTTATGTTGGTCCAGAGGCCTTCCACTCTAGTATTGATGATGATTAACTTATGTAGTTATGTTTACTAATAATCTTGTGATGTTTAGTTTCAGATCATTAACCAAGATGTTAGTTGGTGATTAGCTTCAACAAAGGAGTTTTGAAGCCTTTCACATGGTGATTCAAGAGCCCAAGTAACAAGATCATACATAGCACTCGTTGGAGTCTAGCTCGGTAGATCACGGAGTTTTGGATCGAGTCGGCTTGGAGACGGCGCTCTACAAGAAGACTTAGGTATCCTACTTTAGTTTGTGTTTTAGATCCATGTGTAAAGATTAGATAGTGTGATATGCTCAAGTTCACAATACACACACATTTCATGTTTTGGATATTGGTTTTTCGGTTTTTGGTTTAACCGATATTGGTTTTCATGAATAGATAGTAACAATAGAAGTTTACTTTGTTTAAGTGTATATTAGATATATTCTATATACATGTAAGCTTAATTTCCTAGACAAACTTATGTTGAGATGCCATTCATAAGGTTTGGTGTTTTGTGTTTTTAACAAAACATATTTTTAAAAATAAAAGACAAAAACAATGATATGTATATGTTTCATGTATATTGGACCTATGTCCATATGCAACATGTTTTAAAATGATTAAGTATCATTTTTTTGTATTTGGATATGTTTTGGACAAAGTTTATTTGAAAAATCAAAGTTTGGTAAAATACAGTTTTTGGTTTTTGGTAATTTTTCCATAACACAAATATGATTCAAAATGTTTGATATTTGTGTTGAAATTTTTATCACATATTTGTATATCAATGTAAAATGATAAAACAATTTTTGTGAATTTTTAAGTAATTTATGGGAATTTTTAGAATATTTTTAAACTCAGTTTTCTGACCCAGAATCCTGTCTGCCAGGCTCTGGCGGTCAACTGACCGGTCGGCCGGACCCAGAGTCGGTCGACCGGGACGGTCGACCGACGTGCACACACCTGTGCACGTTGGCCAGGAACTTGGGCGATCGACCGTGCGGTCGACCGGCCAGAGAGCTTTGCTCTCTGGATTTTTTCGGTCGACCGGCCGGTCGACTGCTGGCTTCCAACGGTCATATTTTTGACCGTTGGCGGTTGACCGCCAGCCGCCAAAGGCTGAAAATTCATCCAACGGCTAGTTTTTGGATTTGGGCTATATAAACCCCGTTTGCTTGGGATTTTTGTTAAGGTTTTTGAGAAGAAAAATTTTCCTATTCTCTGGTTTTTCAAAGCAAGTTTTCAAAAGTGTTTAAGAGCCTAAAAGATTTCATCTTATTTGTTTTGAAGTGTTTTGTTTTATTTCAAAGAAAATAGGTTTTTGGGAATTAGTTTCTTGAACTAAAAATCTATATCTATTTGGTATTTTCCCAAGAGATTTTCTTTGATCAAAACACTTGTTTTCCACTTGAGCTATATCCTCTATCCTATTCTATAGGATCATTTATTTATGGGAAAAGGATTTGGTTTGTGGTTGAGATATACCACTTGTTGTAAACCCTTTTTATTTGGATATCCCTCTTTGGTAGAGGTGGTTTTGGGTTGTTGGTTGCTCCCTCTTTGGTAGAGGTTGAGGTTGTGGTTCACTCCCTCTTGGTGAGGTGGAGTTGGTTGGTGTTTGTATCCCTCTTCGGTAGAGGTGGATTGTGCTTGTATCCCTCTCGGTGAGGTAGATTTAGTTGTATTGGTGGAGTTCGGTACTCCGGTCTTCGGTAGACCGTTTGTATTGCCTCGGTGGAGGTTGTATTGGTTGAGAGAGGAGTTTGGTACTCCTAGTGGATTGGAAATCCTTCTCGGTGAAGGCAGGAACGTAGAGCTCGGTGTTCGAACCTCGAAACACATCTTCTTATTTGCGTTTGATCGATTGGCTCTCAACACTCTCTCTTTTATTTGTGCATTGCATCATTCATATTGTCATATCTTATTTGCTTGTGTTGTGCCTTGCATCTAATCATATTGCTCATCTTATATTATGCTTGGATTGTTTGTGTGTGCCTCACTTGTGCTTAACCACGAGAGCTTCATATTGCGCCTCAACTCTTATTCAGAGGAATCAAGAGGAGTTAGTCCAGAGCCCTTCACGGGGAATTCGGCTACACTCGTTGGTTGCACTAAGTGTTGTTGCAAATTAGTTTTGTAATTCCGCATTTAGTTCTTAGATTAGCCTTATCACCTATTCACCCCCCTCTAGGTGATTTAAATTGGTATCAGAGCCTACGCTCCTGATATTTGGTTTAACCACCTAGGAGTGTGATCTTAGTTAGCTAATCTATCATTTGCATTTTCATTTGCACACATTTAGTTTGCACTCATGGATAGCCCTCCTATGTTTGATATTTCTAGACTTGATTTTTGGAAGGCCAAGATGAGTTATCATTTGAAAACCCTAGGACATAAAGTTTATCAAGCCGCTACTAAAGAATCCTATCCCAATGATAGCAAGCATAAAAAGGCCAATGCACTAACCCTTAAAGCACTTAGAGCATCACTTGATAAAGAACATTTACATGTGTTTGCTCACTATGATTCGGCTTTTGCAGTTTGGAGCATTTTGACTTCTCCCGAGCTACCAAAGATTATCGATAGAATGAGGAGATCTAAAAGAGACAAGTCTGACGAACATTTCTTCATGATCCAAGGGAATGACTCCCTTGAGGTACAATCGGACACTCTACTTGATGCTTGTTCTAGTTCATATTGCAATGAATGTTTAGAAACACAAGCTATGAATGATGAACTTGCTAAAAATTGTGAAAACTTGATTTCTAAATACAAACTATTGAAAAAGAAGAATCTTATTTTAAAAGAAGAAAATAATGAATTGTGTTCAAAAATTGATTTGGTTTTGCAAGAGAAAGAAGAGATTTCTAATGAGAGGGATTCATTGAAATCTCAACTTGAACTTGCCCTAAAAAAAATGAATTTTTAAAATCTAAAAATGATTGTGAAATAATTTTGAAGAAAAATGAAAACTTGTCTTCAAAAGTTAATTTTGTTTTAAAAGAAAATGATTCTTTAAAATTGAAAATTGCTTCCATTTCCAAGGAATTAGAAATTGTTTTAAAGAAAAATGAATCTTTGAAAAATGATATAGATACACATGTTTTCCATGCTAGTGTAGCTTCACCCAGCACACCTTTTGCATGCTCCACTTCTTCTATAATTGAAAAAGATATAAATTTGTTAAAGAAGAATATGGATTGTTTGGGCTCCACTTTGAGCCATTGTGTTTTGAGTCATACACGTTTGGAATCTTTGTTTCGAAAGAAACAAGTTCCATCTTTGCATGCACACCCTCCACGGCATACACATGCTCCTCACGGTCACAACCATCGCACATTGTATGCTCATGTGTACACTTGTACACATTGTGGACGTAAGGGCCACCTTGCTAAATTTTGTTATGATCGTATAAATGATTCTAATTTAGCAACTAAGTTTGTTTGGGTTAGGAAAGGTACTAACCCCCATGGACCCAAAAGAGTATTGGTACCAAAGACCACCCCTATTGTATTCGATGTAGGTGTGGGCTCTCGCGTGACGTGAGAGTTATGGTGCCTAGAGGTGAATGCGTTCCGAGCTTAAAGAGGATTATTTGGATGCATCACTTTCAAGGGACGTTTTGGTGGGAAGACCACCTTGGTTTGGAGAACTAGAGAGGTGCCTTCATTAGTTTTGGTATCGATCTCTAACTCCCGTTTATATTTGCATGCTTTTCATGTCTTTATTTCATAGCATGTCTTATTTTATTGTTCATTATGCATATGCCATGTTTATTAGATTAGTGATATACATGTTTAGTTATTTGAGACACCCATGTTTAATATGGATCTATATCTGTGTGTTCTCACTTTGTTTTTAAACTAATATGTACATCCTAGATCTAATGCATATGCATATACATAATGATCATATGGATGTTTGTGATTTTTGTTTTAATGCTTCATGTTTATAGATTATTATGATAATGCCATGATTATTAGATCATTGACATGCATGTATATGGACCCATATATTATGTTCTCATCATTGTTTAGCTATTATGTATATCATAGTTTTAATAGCATGTAGATTTACATAATGATCGTTTTTATGTTGATTTATGTCTCGTTTTATGCTTCATATTTTGAATATATGTTTAAATGTTAGTTTTCATTAATACTAGGTCATATACTTGTACATATAATGGGACACAAATAGATCATTTGTACCCATTAGATGTGCTAGTATAGTTTAGTTTTGATGATTCTTACATTTTAAACTTATATTCCCTATTTTGGACATGTTTTATGATCATGTAGTTTTCACTTCATGTATATGTTTATTTTGTCAAACTTTAAGATATACATGTATACCCCTTGAGTCATTTGCTTTTCATGCAAATCTTTATTATGAACTCAACTGTGTTTAGGGATATGTATGTATACTTCTTGTTTTGTCAAAACATACATATGCCTTGAAGTATATATTTTTTTAATGAAAATTTAGTTTTGACGATTTTCATGTTTCCATATTTAGATTCATGTATATGTCCATCTTGTTCAAACTATTGATTATGCATATACATCCTTTAAGCCACGTGCCTTCATGCATATACATTTGTGGACTCGTTATCTTTTGGATATATATGTATACTTTAGTTTGTACTTGACATACATATGCCTTGAAGAAATCGAGTTTTTATGATTTTCATGTATTGAGAAACTTAGAGCTTGAATGTCTATTTTCATGATTATATGTTTTCACATATACCTTATACACTCACCTACTTATTGTTTTCTCATGACTTTGTTTTCATGAGCATGATATGGGCTTTATGGACTTTGAGTGTTTAGTGACCATGTGATTTACATGTGCTTCATGAAATATAATTTTGTTTTATTCCTTGCTTGAAGGATTTCGTACTAGTTTTCAAGTTTTTCCATTTAACTAGTTGTGGTATTCTTCGTCATGGTAGAGTTTTCAAACATACTATATTTTTCAAACCTATCTTTGAAAACCCTACCTTCCGAGGGCGGTTGGCTGGGAGACCATGCACATATATGTTTTATAGTGAAAATCATTTTAAACTTGAGCATGAAATGGGTGGTAGGTAATATGACGTATACACTTGATGCTATTGTTGTTTCAATTGGTATCATTGAATTTTTTTAATTGGTATCAATATTGACATTTTTGTATACTCATATATTATTTTGTGTATGTATGCTTTCATTTGGTATCATCTATTTTGATTGGTACTCATTTTTCATACACATATACATGTTTTATTTGTGCTTACTATATCCCTATATTGTTGAGCATAAATTTTGATTATGCAAAGCTTGATTTTTTAATGACTATCATGTTTCAATTGACTAGTTTTCAATTGGTATCTTAAACAAGCTTTTGCATCGTTTTATTTGGTATTTCATAAAGGGGGAGAAAATTCGTATTTTTATCTTTAAATTGGTATTTTGTTTACCGTTGATTTCTACTCCCACACTTTATGTTGAAAATTGATTTTATTTTGATATCATATGTTCTAAATGACAAATATTCACAATTGGTATCAAGATTTTGTTTACTTTCAATTGGTATCTATTGATCTATTCCTTTTAATTGGTATCAAGATTTTATTTATTTTCTCACAATTGGTATCAATGCCTTATTTTCTTTCAATTGGTATCTTTAAAAATAATTTGATTTGTTTTATTGAGAAAATTCAAAATGTTGTTTTAATAAGAATTAAAAATAAAAACAAAACCAATAAAAAAAATTTTTTTAAAAAAAATTGTTTTGATTTATATTGCCTATATGCAAGGGGAGCTTAACATCTCTTCTACATATAGATTCATGTTGAGTGTATCCTATATTGAGGAGTTTGACAACTCTTCTTTATGCGATGCACGTGTGTAGGGGGAGCTTCACATCTCTTCTTATGCATTGCATATTATGCGTTATGTGAGTTAGGGCTTGTCATCCCTTCTTCATGTAATGCATATATGTAGGGAAGTTAACTTAGCGTCTTCCTCTTCATGAATGTATATCGCATATATTCTTATTATTGTTATGTTTGATGTCACCCCTTTATTGATTCTTTGTTTCGGACAAAAAGGGGGAGAACATTATTTTGTTTTTACTTTAACCCCTTTGTTGATGATTGACAAAAGGGGGAGAAGTATTTGGTATATATGCATGTTTTCAGGATTTATGTTTATGCATATATGTTTTGTTTTGCAAATAGGAGAAAAAAGAATTTATGAGTTTTATGTTTGATTGACATGTTTATCTCCTTATATTTGCTTACATGTTTATTTATGCATGTGCTTCATTGCCACATCTTATTGCTTATTTCCTATGCATGAGTTAAGGGGGAGCTTCTTTGAAGCTTATCTTTAATCCATGCATATATAACTTCATGAGTTTTATCATCATCAAAAAGGGGGAGATTGTTGGCCCAGAGGCCTTCCACTCTAGTTTTGATGATGATTAACTCATGTAGTTATGTTTACTAATAATCTTGTGATGTTTAGTTTCAGATCATTAACCAAGATGTTAGTTGGTGATTTGCTTCAACAAAGGAGTTTTAAAGCCTTTCACATGGTGATTCAAGAGCCCGAACAACAAGATCATACATAGCACTCGTTGGAGTCTAGCTCGCTGGATCACGGAGTTTTGGATCGAGTCGGCTTGGAGACGGCGCTCTACAAGAAGACTTAGGTATCCTGGTTTAGTTTGTGTTTTAGATCCATGTGTAAAGATTAGATAGTGTGATATGCTCAAGTTCACAATACACACACGTTTCATGTTTTGGATATTGGTTTTTCGGTTTTTGGTTTAACCGATATTGGTTTTCATGAATAGATAGTATCAATACAAGTTTACTTTTTTAAGTGTATATTAGATATATTCTATATACATGTAAGCTTAATTTCCTAGACAAACTTATGTTGAGATGCCTATTCATGAGGTTTGGTGTTTTGTGTTTTTAACAAAACATATTTTTGGAAATAAAAGATAAAAATAATGATATGTATATGTTTCATGTATATTGGACCTATGTCCATATGCAACATGTTTTAAAATGATTAAGTATCATGTTTTTGTATTTGGATATGTTTTGGACAAAGTTTATTTGAAAAATCAAAGTTTGAAAAAATACAGTTTTTGGTTTTCGGTAATTTTTTCATAACACAAAAATGGTTCAAAATGTTTGATATTTGCGTTGAAATTTTTATCACATATTTGTATATCAATGTAAATGATAAAACTATTTTTGTGAATTTTTAAGTAATTTATGGGAATTTTTAGAATATTTTTAAACCCAGTTTTCTGACCCAGAATCCTGTCTGCCAGGCTCTGGCGGTCGACCGACCGGTCGACCGGACCCAGAGTCGGTCGACCAGGACGGTTGACCGACGTGTACACACCTGCGCACGTTGGCCAGGAACTTGGGCGGTCGACCGTGCGGTCGACCGGCCAGAGAGCTTTGCTCTCTGGATTTTTTCGGTCGACCGGCCGGTCGACCGTTGGCTTCCAACGGTCATATTTTTGACCGTTGGCGGTCGACCGGGCGGTCGACCGCCAGCCGCCAAAGGCTGAAAATTCAGCCAACGGCTAGTTTTTTGGATTTGGGCTATATAAACCCCATTTGCTTGGGATTTTGGTTAAGGTTTTTGAGAAGAAAAATTTCCCTATTCTCTGATTTTTCAAAGCAAGTTTTCAAAAGTGTTTAAGAGCCTAAAAGATTTCATCTTATTTGTTTTGAAGTATTTTATTTCAAAGAAAATAGGTTATAACTGCCCTTGTTATGGGGTCAATCACTGCCCACATAACGGGGAAGTTAACCCACATTATGGAGCGTTTTTAGGGGGCACGTTCACCCCTGAAACCTCTATAAATAGCCCCGTTGCTATGGAGAAAGGGTCGGCCAATTAGATCTTGACTTAAGAATTTCCACAGAGAAGGAAAGAGAGTTCAACTCTTCAAGTAACTTGCTGCGTAAAAGTTAATCTTTGCCTATAATCTCTTTGAGATTTCTGGTCGACAGAGCTGTGTTACTCCGTCCGCCAACCGAAGAGAAGATCCACAAAAAGTTCCTGACGTTCACCCGGTCAACGGAAAATAAGACTCACTTTCCACCGCCACCTGAAGAACCCAGCATTAAACAAAGGGAAGATTCAAGACTCAATATCTTCCCTCCCTTGTAATCGGAGTATAAGTCCGTTGTAAATTTTCAATTGATTCAAGGAAATTTTACGCGAATTTTTCTCCCATCAAACAAGAGATGGCGACTCCGCTGGGGACTACCTTCTCCACTGACGAGCAAGTGGTGGCGCAAGGTGACGTCATTACATGGGGAAAACGGTCGAATCACTTGTCGTGGAATTCGACCAAGCAAAGTATGAAGAGTTCTTTTCTTCCGGCTCCAAGAGCCCAAAGGCCCGTGCCTACCACAGGGTATCTACGGGGAAATGCCCCGAAGCCCGCCCTGAGATTCTCTCAGACGCGGCAGCTCCGAAGGATGTTGTGGTCAATCGCGCCAGGCGTAACACCCGTGCCAACGTCTCTCAGGAGACCCGCGTGGTCAACTTTTCTAGTGTTCAGCCAGTCCATCGTCTTCCTCAGCACCAGGTCGTCGGCGGTCCCATTCCACCCCCACGACGGAACCGGAACGCTGAACGGCGGCAGAGAAGGCGTGCGCGTCAACTACAAGTTGGAACGACCGACTGCCCAACGGAAGTAGGACGCGAGGCTCAGACCAGCGTACCACACCTTACACGTGAAGTCCGCGTTTGGCAGCCCAAACGCGAGGTTCACTAGACTGGCTCTTCTGAAGCCCCACTCCCCAAACGCCAATGCAAAGCTCGCGCACCTTGTCAAGTACAAGAAGCACGTGCCTCTAGGCACAGGGCCCAGCAGCCCTGTATTTCTCAAGTGTCTCTACCCAGATGCAGTAATCAGCACCGCGAGCTGCGTCTCTTATCAACAAAGATGCCAAGCTCATGCTCCAAACCCGCGACGCAAGAGCTGCGTTCAGGCGCCCCGCGTCTCTGAACCCTGCGTCCCAGCTGTGCGAAGCAAGGATGCCTCCCACCCTCAACATTGCGAGGAGTCTCTTTGATCCCCCTCCCACGGATCTAAGGGACTATTTGACAAGGAAGAGAAGTGCTAATCGAATCACTGCGAGCGGCTTATCACAATGCTCTCAGAATGCCGTTGCAGTTCAGGTGCAAACCAGCAGTCTCTAATTAGACAGCTGACCCTGATTTCCCGATTAGCTAAAAGGAGTCGTTCCCACAGGAGGAGGATTTTCTCTGATGCTGAATATCCTGAGCTCACTGCCAACATGACGAGCAGGAGTAGGGGAAAGCAACCTGCGGTCAGCTCCGATGAGTCTGACACCGAACCGGAAGGAGTGTACCGACACACTCGCACTCGGACTGGGGCAATCCCCCGATTGACTACAATGCTCTAGCCCGGGGCATTGAGGTGAATGACTCGCATTCCGCTATTGCAGAGTCACAGGCTTCAAACTCTTCTATAGAGAAAGAGGCCTTTATATACATGACCAGCACTCCTGAGGAGACCGCCAGGCGCTTGGAGCAGCAAGCCCAGGTCCAGAGGGAACTATTCGAGATGATTCGTGCTCAGCAAGAGTCTATCGACTCTCTCAAGCAGATGCTCGCACAGTTGCTTGAAGACAAGAGGAAGTCAACCGACAAAGACTCCTCCAAAAAGTCTAAAGGCAAACGAAAAGAGGGAGAAAGCTCATCTTCTGTACGTATAGAGGAGAAAGAGCAGCCTACTTCTGATTCGTCTAAATCCTCGTCACAAGGAAAGGACGACCGAGACCAGGGAAGGGTTCATTCTAAAAGAATGAATCAATTGGAGCAACGTCTTGAGGCCCTTGGGTGGTCCGACCATATCCGACGGAGTGGGACCTTGTTCCATACCCTCCCAAGTTCAAGGCTCCGACCCTCCAAGCTTTTGATAGGAAAGATTCACCGAACCAACATATCTACTACTTTAAGTCTCAAACAGGGAATGTGGTAGATAACGATGCCATCTTGGCACGTTTGTTCATCGGCACCCTAAAAGGGCTTGCCTTTGAATGGTTCATGAAGCTCCCAGAAGGCTCCATTAAGAACTGGGACGATTTAGAGAAGCTCTTCCTAATGCGCTTCTTTGAAGATGACTCAGAGGTCACCATGCCAACTCTTTTGGCCACCAAGCAGCGAAAGGGAGAGTCCGTCAAGTCATTCGTAGAAAGATTTCGGAATGTAGCACTCTGATGTCTAAGCGGTATGACCCAGGTCACCCTTGTAGAAACATGCCGCCATAATCTACAAACTTCACTCCTCGCCCAAATAGGAGTTGTCGAAAGCCGCATCTGGAAGCAGTTGATCCAACAAGGTGATCAGGCTGAAGAAATTGTCGCCCGAGTTAGGGCCGAAGAAAACAAACTCAGACCTGAGAGGTGTTTTCCATTATGTTTGTAAAGGGGAAAACTTACAAAAAAGAGTTTGAGGAGCTAAATTACAAGTATTCTAAAAAAAGATTACAAGTAGATCTCCTCAGAGATTCTGGAGAAGTGTGCCGATAGGAGTCTGGTCAGCGCGTGACCACTTTGTCCCTTTGACGATGCGAGCGATGAGATTCCCTTCTCGCCTGGTTCGGGGAATCAGAGAATAGAAGGCTGGTAGAACCCTCTTGCTGCTTCTCAAAATCGCCTTCAATAAGGAATTCCTTCTCGCCTGGTTCCGGAAATTCCTTGAGAAGAAGGACGACGTTAGGGTATCAACACCCTAAATAGAGAAATCAATTCTCTAAAAGGTCTCTGAATTCGAGAACGCACAGTGCGTTATGAAGAAGCCTCTGCTTGTGGAGTCCTCTTGTATGCCTCTGTGTCTTGATCGATCGATCCTCGTCTATCTCTCCTTGTACCCCTAGCGGGCTATTTATAGGGAGAGCAAGGGTATAATCGTCCCTTGAAAATATGGAAACAGATTGAATCGAATCTGTTTAAAATCTAGAAAGTAGCCTTGCTGCGAGGCTAAGATCAGCTTCTGCGAAGCTAGAATTGGCAGGTCGGTTGACCTTCTCTATCCTTTCCATATCGTTGGAGGATTTCTCCTGATCCTCTTACTCGTTTTAGAAGAGTCAAGAGATCGTGGCAATCAACTGCCAAATTTGATCTCTGATTTGATCTTAATTAGATTTGATCTGATTGGATTCGATCTCATCCGGAGATTTGATTGGTCAAAGGTTGACCACAGTAGATTCTTAGCGGCGCTGTCCGCATTGAGCTCGTAGCGGAGCTAGAGACGGTTTCTGGCGAAGTCCGAAAGAAACCCTTTGGCGGAGCTGGAAGTCCTCTGTGGCGAAGTTTGCGAGTTAGCTTCCTGGCGAGGCTTTGAATGGCTTCAAGGCGAAGTCGAGTGATATTAGCCTTTCAAGCGAGGCTATCCCTTTGAGCTCATGTAATGCTAAGTGCTAGCACCTTAGACCTGCTGAGGTCTGTTTAGAAATAATCCGGGTTCACTGTCTGCTTGCTGGATCAGTGGAGTCCAAGTTGCTTCCTTGTCCCTCGGAGATGAATGAAAACTGGTCTTCAGCTCGTCTGTCACTTGTCTTTTGTAAATGTCAACAAGTTTAGACATTGTTCGGACCAATAAGAATCTTGTCTTTTTTAAGTGTCAACAAGACCCCCTTCAAAGTTTTCAGAAGTCTGCAATGGCTCAGACTTCGAAATACTTTGAACTGCTTTGATTGGTGGTGTGTGGAGTATGAACGTCGCCATGATGGTTGAGTTCAGCTTCGCTTTAAATCCTGCTTTGGGATGTAGATTCGCCGAGGAATCATGTAGACTGGGTAGCTTCGCAGCTAGTAGCCCCGCATCTGGGCTTCTGAAGACATGTTCGCTTGGGAGGGCATGTCGCTTTCCCGAGATCAACTGTCGTGGGCTGGTTACGAGGAGGATTACTCCTTTCTTCGTGCTGATCGAGGGAGATATTCTCCGATTTGCACGTTTCCGAGGGAGGATATTCCCTTTCTTTAAGGCGCAATAAGTGCCTTTATGAGGGAGACGTTTCTCCCTTTGCACGGTTCCAAGGGAGACCATCCCTTTTCTCAAGGCGTGATAAATGCCTTAAATGCGCTCGTGCTTCCACGCTTGAGGCGGCAGCGTTCAGGCCATGGGGCCTATAAATAGGACACTTGAGGTCCTCTGAAGAGAAGTGCTTTGCCTCTCTTCTCTTCTCTTGGTTTGAAAGAGATACTCAGATCTCTGAACTAGTGGGAATGCCCACTCTGGTCATTATCCGGCCAAGGACCGGTAAGTCTTGATCGTTCAACGACTCCACCAATTTTAGGGAATTCATCTCCCTTAATTCAGCTTTAGCAGCTGCTTCAGGGATTAGCTTCCCTTGTTCTTCATCTTACAATTGACTGATCTGTAGAGAAGGATTTCAGCATAGCTTCCCAGAAAGATCGCTTCATGTTAAATCCGCTGCCCAGACAAAACTTGGGACTTGGTCTCTTCAATAGTTGAGCCAGTCTTGCCATATAGGCGGAGTTAAGACTATCCCACGGGGTCAGTCTGGCTAGCCATATAGGCGAGGCTTGGGCTTGGCGTTTGCTGAGCCAGCCCATCAGTGCTGTGCAGGCGAGGCTTGTCCTCTGCTTTTACTGAAATTGGATTGCTTTGACCCAAAGGATTCTGATTTGCAGTTTTTTCTGTGCTTAACTGCTAATCTGTTCTGATTTGCCTTGCAGTGGGCTATGCTCGCCAATCTTGTGACTTGATGGAAGGAACCATAAAATTGCCTTATGCTTCCCCGGTTGAAGCTTTACTTTTAAGCAGGAGGAACAATTCGGGGCAGCGGGAGCATGTCCCAGAGGCTGCTGGCAGCCTCTTATCCGAGATGATTCGTTCTGAGGTGAAGCTGGTAGCCGCTTCGTCGGAGATGATCCGCTTCAAGATAGTAGGCGCTGCCTGTGGGTTTGCCAGCATCATTGCCAACTTTCAACTTTGGTGGCCTTTGGGGGCGATCCACTTTGGAAAGGCGGACATCACACCCGTTAGATCACTGGTACCACTGCCGATTCCCATTATACGTGATCTATCGTGTTGGCGGCGATAGGTTTCTATTGCCAGGCTTCAACAAAAATGGCCTGGCAAGACCTGCCATTTTTGTGGAGAATAATGACCGTGTCCTTGCGGCACCACTGATTACAGCCTTGTGCAGGAGGAAGGCCTCCTTTGTCCAGTCGGTTTGACTTAGAAGCGGGTAAAACCACTTGTATGCTTTTTTGCACAAATTACCCTGTCGAGCAACTGGGTGTGTTGTATGAAACACAACTTCGATGTAATATCAATGTACCCTTCTTTTTTTAAATCAATGAAAGTTCATCTTCTAATCATCTGATCTTCGCTTGCTTTCTTTGAAGGTTTGGCCATAGCGGGGCTAAACCGTATGCGGAGTTAAGGACATAGTCCTTTCTTTGAGTGATCTTCGCGAGACTGGCTTGTCAGCGCCTTTTTAGAGGGCTAAGGTAAGCCTCTCGGCGAATGTCTTTGAAGGATTGTGCGAAATCCGCATTTTAAGCCAGGGCGAAGTTAACCCTTAGCGGAATCGAAGCAGCACTTCTCGGGAAGGCGCTTTGGGCGGCGTTTCGAATTAATTCGAAACGGCAGCACACGCCCTTTTCGAGGCCTCGTTTCAGGCGCTGATTGGCCTATAAAAGCCCGATCAGGCTGAACAGGAAAAGATCTCCTTTCCCAGAGAAATTTCTTGACTTTCCCTCTTCCTCTTCCTTCTTCGTTAAGGGAACTTTGAGAACTCATGCAGCTCTTCAATGGCGCCCAAAAGACGAGCGGGGAAAGAAGTGGCGACTTCTGCAACGGAGGGTCCTCCTCCTCCTTCGGTCATCGAGCGACCAATCGCCGGTAAGAGATTTTCCTACCTGATTAGAGACTGTGGTCTCTCTCCTTTGGAGCCAACATTTGGCTATTAGGATGATCGAATAAGATCTGTCCTCATTAGGGAACTCGTTTCCTTGAATCTCCCTATCTTCCTTGCACAAGGGAATTAAGAACCGAACAGTTCCTCGTACGAAGCCATTACTCGGGCAGTCTCCATCCTGTTGAGGAACAGGATATAGGTCTGTTCCTTCAGTCATGGTCACGAAGGGTGACTTTTGACCATGATGCCCTCTTGGTGACGTTAGCCCTTAGGGCTATACCACTTCCTGTTTAAGCGAAGTTGGTACTTTGGACGCCTTCTGCAAAAATGCAGTTTTATCCGCGAGATCAAGCTTCATCGAGGCTATCGCCTTGCTGGCCTTGCTTGCTGAGCGAGGCTATGCCTCACTTGATTGTTGAACTAATCATAGTTCGTTTCTGTCTTTGCAGTGCATTACACTCCCGATCTCCTGAGCAGTCTGTTTGGGCTGACCAGTGGAGCAGATGGTAACCTCAGCCTGCAGTTCCATGGACAGGCTTTTTTGTTCATTGAGCGGAGCTCCCTCGTCCGGGATACGCTCATCCAAGGCGGTCATCCGCAGACCACGCGGAGTATCTTGACCACGGCTCCTCTTGAGGATGTTGACCGTCGGACTTACAGAAAGCCCAACTTTATGTTCGGGGATGCCGCATCCGATCCCGATCGCCAGTTGTAGGCAGGCGAAGGACAATGGATCTTTCAACTGGATGGCGAGAAGTTTTACCTTCCGTCGACTAAGCGACACTTTCCTTTATCTTCTTTCATGAATGTGACTCAGGCTCGGAAGATGGCGTGGGGCGTAAGCCGAAGCGTCGAATCCGTCCATGTTGGGAGATTAACCTTTCAGTCGGGCTATTCGAGGGCGGGCCCTCCCCTCAGCATAATGGGGCTATACCCTGGGAAGGTATCGCGGGAACTTCCAGTAGGAGAGAACCCGGCTGTGGCGCAGACCTTTAGCACTCAATTCTGCACAGTTGGCGGGAACCATCCTGCAACTGACTTCAGGGCTCCCGGTTGGGTTCATCCTCCTAAGACATGGTGGGCAGAGTTGACCAACTATATCCTCGCTCACTTCGAGGAGGACTTGGAGGGGTTGAATCTCTATGAGGCCGTCAGGGCGACCTGCTACGGCATTGAGATAAAGGTGGCGTGCTTCTACGCCATCCTTGAGTTGTACTGCCCGGCTTCGGGGACTTTCTTCACCCCGGTTGGCGAGCTGGGCATGGCTTTGCATGAGATGTGGGAAATCTCTGCTTTGCCTTTCGGGTCTCTTCCATACGAAGAGTACTTTCCCTGTGAGGCGGAGTTGGCTCTCCTGGAGAAGCAGGAGCCTGCTATGCTCGAGACTTATCGGGATTTGATGTGCCACTTGCATATTTGTTCTAGCATTCACGGTGGTGGCAAGGGTAGCTCGAAGAGCTTAAAGAGCTGGGAAAGTTACCTGTTCCCAGACATGAAGAATGCTCCTGAAGCAGCTCATCGCGGAGTTACTGATGGCGATATTGTTGAACGGATGGAGATGTGTCTCCAAAGGGATATCGTCGTAACAGAAGACGCAGGTCCCTATGAGAAGGGTGATACCCTTCGGAGCTTTCACCATCAGGCCCGTCGGCCTATGTCTCGAAAGGCGCTGCTGGCCGGTTTCTTAACCATCTGGTTAAAGAAGTGTGTTGTGCCTTCTTCCTCGGGTGACATCGTCCACCCGAATGTTCTGCTACCCGTCGTTCGCCTGGCCCATGGTCACCGTCTGGGTCTTCTCCCATCCATGGTATGCTGTATTCAAAGAGGCCTTCGCGCACTAACGGAGGCTTTCTGCAGGCCACCGGCGGCGAGACGTGGGAAGAGTGCTATCCTTCCTTGCGATGGACCCAATCCTAGGGTGGGTCTACCGTACACCTACTTGATGGCGTGGTTCGCCTTACACTGCCCTACTTTGATTGGAGCTGGGGAAGATCCTCCGCAGGGTGTTCGAACGGCGCTTCTCCGCCGATTCGAAGGTTGCTCTTGGACGAAAGCCTACGTGGCCGAGGCCCGTAAGTTAGTGCGTCGTCATGACGCTTATAGCCTGTTCCGCTGTTTTCCTCACATTCGGGGCGCGGGATACAACGAGGAATTCTGAGATGCGGAGTCAGGGCGGT
Source organism: Agave tequilana (assembly GCA_038442645.1). Taxonomy (NCBI): domain Eukaryota; kingdom Viridiplantae; phylum Streptophyta; class Magnoliopsida; order Asparagales; family Asparagaceae; genus Agave; species Agave tequilana. The sequence goes on from JAVJIF010002408.1 coordinate 143,928, forward strand.
CTCCCATGAGTCGGGGCGTTTTCAAGTGGCTGATCAGCATCCGGCCCTCGCATTTGCTGTACAGGAGTGGGGATACCTGCTACCTGGAACCCTACGTCCCGAGTCGATTTGCCCGCCAATTCGGGTACGACCAGCTGTATGTGGGTAACCCCAATTCGGACCTGGCTTTCATGGGGAGTCTTATTGATGGGGCCCGTGCCTGGCGGTTCTTTACTGCGGATGGCACTGGGGCGTGGCTACGCACGCCGCTGCAGGATCCCGGCCTCTCGACGATGTTGGACACGGAAAAGAAGGAAGTGTAAAATTTCCTTGAATCAGATGAAAAATTACAACAGACTAATCTTCCGGTTACAAGGGAGGAGGATGTTGAAGCTTGAATCCCCCCTTTGTTTAGTGCTAGGTTCTTCGTGTGGCGGTGGAGAGTGAATCTTGTTCTCCGTTGACCAGATGACCGTCTGGATCGTCAAGGGATCTTCTCCTTGGCAGGTAGAAGGAGTAAGTCAGCCCCGTCTACCAAAACTCTAAAAGAGAAGGTAGGCGAAGAGCAACTTGTACGCAGCAAGTTAGCTTGAAGAGTCGAGCTCTCTCTCTCTCTCTGTATGCGTCGCGCCTGTTGATATCTCTCGGTCTCTTTATGTCTATTGATGCCCTTCGATTTCTTCTGATGCTCTCTCCCCTCCATAGCAACTGGGCTATTTATATAGGCTGTAGGGGGTGAACGTGTCTCCTAAAAATACTCCACGATGAGAGCCAACTTCCCCGCTACATGGGCGGTGAATGGCGCCATAATCGGGGTGGTTGTAACCGAGACGCGGGTCTGGACCCTAGCGCCTTGAGGTTGAGACGCGGGTTTGGACCCTCGCGTCTTGAGGTTGAGACGCGGGTTTGGACCCTCGCGTCTTGAGGTTGAGATGCGGGTTTTGAGCCTATGCGCCTTGGTTCTGAGATGCGAGTTCGGACCCTCGCGTCTTGAGGCTGAGATGCGGGTGTCGGGCCCGCGTGCCTTAATGCTGAGACGCGGGTTTGGACTCTCGCGTCTTGATTGTCACATTTAGCCTTGCGTCTGAATCTTGGATCTCTGCGTTTTGGTGGCTTGTCTTGGTGATTTTTAGACAGCCTACAGAACCCCCTCCAAAGTTTTCGATATTTCGCAGTTAACTGGGACGGATTTCGAAATACTTTGGATTCTAGCTGCATTTGCCTTCATGACTAGACTGTTAATGCTCCGGGTTTGATCTATTCTGGAGTTGGTCTTCGTGAGTGTACTGTTGAACTCTTTGAAGCCACCGGAGTTGATCATGTTGAGTGTCTAGATACACAGTCTAAACCTCCCCGTTTGCTTTTAAGTCTGTCACGGGTGCGCTTTAAGCCAGGAGTGGTTGGTCTTCTGCTTGTGCCAGTGTACTGTTGAACTGATTCGCAGAAGCAGGGACTGAACGCGGGTTCCTTTTTGAAAAGCAGAGATGAGACTGCTTTAAAGACGCGACTTCTTAGCGAGACGCGACCTTTTGGCAATGGAAACGCGACTGATCTTCATAAGGCAGACGCGATGTTCAGCTGAAGACGCGAACTTCGGAGAGACGCATCTTTTGAATATAGACGCGACTTATAAGGAGTGAGTGCAACCTCTAAGAGAGAGAGGGACTTCTTTGTACTCCTTAATTGTAACACTCAATCTTATTGTATAAGAGAGCGTTTTTACTGTAACACTCCATCTTATTGTATAAGAGAGCGTTTTGTATCACTTTCATATGTTTGGAAATAAATAAAAGTGACACTTTTCTTTTTGCCTCTTTCATTGTCTTGAACTTTTTTGTCTTAGACTCGTAGAAGCAAAGAATCTTTGACTTTGTTAAAATTATGATGGTAACTTTAATAAGTCAAATTTTGTAAGAAAAGATCCTATTTCAGGAACTCTCATAATACTGTCAGAGGTGTGATGTTAACTTGACAGGGATGAAATGACTTTTTGGTGGACCTGCCACTTTGTAATAGAAAGTGACAAGTAGAATTTGGTACCCCCAGGGAGGGTGAACTCTGATCAGAGGTTTTAGAATTAACTTAATCGAGTTCAGCTGGGGATTTGATGAAAACACTGTTAATTGGTGTAATATTAACCTAACAATGTTTTTAGGTGGACCTATTATTCTATTGAAGAGAATAACAAGTGAGATTAGACTCGTGGAGAGTCTAGGAAGGTTTGTTACCATCAGAGGTGTGATATTAACTTGACGGGTTGAAAGTGGTCTTGTCGGAAGTGTAATGTTAACTTGACAAAGATGCGAGTCAGAGGTGTGATATTACCTTAACTCAGAAGTATTTCAGTTTTGTTTAGAAAAACTGAGAATGTCACTGCCATAGGTGTGATGTTTAACTTAACAGTGAGGTAATGCTAGAGGTGTAATGTTGAACTTAGCATTGGTCATCTCGACTTGGACAAGGAAGTCGAGGAAAGGTCATGGCCATAGGTGTATTGTTGAACTTAGCGATGACTCAGATGCTAGAGGTGTAGTGTTAACTTGGCATCATTCATTTCAGCTTCGATGTGGAAGACTGAAGAAAAGTGACTGTCAGAGGTGTAATATTAAACCTGGCAGAAACTTGAAGTACTGCTTAGAGGTATAATGTTAACTTAAATAGTAGTTTTGTCAGAGGTGTGATATTAACTTGACAAGAATTGGCTTGAGCCGAAAACAGTTTGAGGACCTGTCATTCTATGGATGAGAATTGACAAGTGAGATTTGAAGTGCCAGAGGTGTAGTGTTAACTTGGCAAAATGTAGAGTTGACAAGCAAGATTTGTACTCTACAAGGGGTATCTCATTACCAGAGGTATGGTGTTAACTTGGCAACGATTGTTTTTTTTGTGGTCCTACCATTCTGTGGATGAGAATTGGTAAGGGATTTTGGAGGAAAGAGTGGAATCAAGTCCACTTAGGATTTTTAGCAAACCCCCAGCTATCAACGGATTTGAGGTGCCTTTACCAACTACCGTTTGAGTTGGGCTAGCCATGCTATTCCCCTCAGCATGATTAGTTGTCGAAGACTTATGTTGGGCTTAAAAGCCAACATTTTCCTCTATCCTTAGCCGTTGGAGGCGTCGGATGTTAATGAAGAAATTCTTCTTACTTTGATCAGAGGTGTACTATTAACTTGATCAGCGGAAGAATACCATCTAAGGATAGTACTTCTTCAGGAATCTGCCATTGATTGGCATCATAAGTGTATCGCCATTCGAGGTTATGAGGCAATATGATCCATTCGAGTAGACTGACTCTACCACAAATGGTCCTTCCCATTTGGGTTGGAATTTTCCTTTTGTCTTGTGCGTCATCACCATGGGTCTTCTGACGGCTAAGACAAGATCGCCTTTCTTGAAAGTTCGTAATTTAACTTTCTTGTTGAAGGCTCTGGTGATTCAAGCTTGGTAGAGCTCGATTTGCTGTTGGGCTTGCAGACGCTTGTCGTCTAAGGCCTCCAGTTCCTGGAGTCGCTGTCGATGCTTCTCCTCTGTCGTCATCTCCGCTGTCAAGGCGACGCGTAGAGATGGAATTTGGATTTCCAGGAGAAGCACGGCTTCACATCCGTATACCAAGGAAAACGGCGTGGCCTTTGTCGGGGTTCGTACTGTTGTGCGATAGGCCCATAAGCATTCGCCTAGCTTGTCGTCCCAGTCGCGTTGACTCTTCGAGACGAACTTTTTAAGAAGCTTGCCAATAGTCTTGTTGAAAGCTTCTGCGAGGCCATTAGCGGCAGGATAGTATGCCGTTGAGGACACACTCTGGATTCTGAACTTAGCGCAGAATCTCTGGAATGCCTGGCTGATGAACTGGGGTCCATTGTCATGGATAATCCGCCGAGGTACACCGAAACGGTAAATAACGTGATGTTTTACGAACTTGATCACGTTGGACGACTTCACCTCCTTCAAAGGAATGGCTTCGGCCCATTTGGAGAAGTAATCGGTTATTGCTAGAATGAACCGATGTCCCTTTGATGATGGTGGGCTGATAGGACCAACCACATCCATCCCCCACATTTCAAATGGCCATGTAGAGGTCGTAGAGTGGAGGTACCCTGGTGCTTGATGGATAAAATCGCCGTGCACTTGGCAGGCGTGACATCTCTTGGCATAAGTGACGGCATCAGCAATCATCTTGGGCCAATAATAACCCAATCTTTGAAGTCGAAGTGCCAGTTTTGGGCCAGGTTGATGGGCTCCGCACGTACCGTCGTGGGCCTCTTTCAATACCTCCTGGGCCTCTTTTGGTGAGAGGCACCGGAGTAAGATCCCGTCATGCGACCGACGATACAATGTTCGTGTAATCGCATTATAGTAAAACTTAGGGGCTTTCCTTCGAATGGCAGCCGCCTCTTTGGCGTCCTCAGGCAGGATGTCGTACAAGACATAGTCGATGTAGGGGAATCGCCAGTCTTTAAGCTCTGGACCGGCCGACAATTCCAGCACTTCTTTGCCTCGACAATCTCCCTTTGACTCCTGATAGTCCTCGAGAGTATTTTTCGGGCAATGCAAGTCGTGGCTGTAGACGAATATTTTCTCCATTGCTCCAGCTGGAAGAGCTAGGGAGGCTGCAAGGGATACGAGTGCATCGGCGTGCGCATTTTGCCTGCGCGGTACATGGTCGATGTAGAAGTTAGCAAACCCCTCAGCCATGCGGATAGTTGCGTTGTAATAGGGTACTAAGTCTTCATGTCTGACTTCGTACTCCCCGCGAATTTGGCTGACGATGAGTTTAGAGTCACCGTATGCCTCGAGATTTTTAACGCCAATCTCATCGGCGAGCTGCATCCCGATCAATAGAGCATTGTACTCCGCCACATTGTTGGAACAAGGCTCCGTTAGCGAGACAGCTCGGGGGATCACATAATTTTGTGGGGAGATAAGTACTACTCCTACCCCCGCCACTACGTGTCCCTTGGGGCTTGTCCTTGATGCACCGTCGAAGAAAAGTTGCCACACTTGACTTTCGAACGATGTCTGAGCCAGGTAGACTTCGGCCACTTCGTCTGGGAGATCCTCGTAGACTTTGGCTGCCCTCAGATCTGGGTGTTCAGCTAGGAAGTCTGCCACCGCTTGTCCCTTAATGGCTTTCTGCGGCAGAAAGTGCATATCATACTGGGATAGCAACATGGCCCATTTTGCCAGCCGGCCATTTAGTGAAGAAGGCTTTGTCATAAGTAACCTCAGGGGGTTGACTTTTGATATGACATTTATAGTCTGGCCTACCAGATAGTGTCGCATTTTCTGAATGGCGAACACTAGTGCCAAACATTCCTTCTCAATCGGGTTGTACCGATGTTCGGCTCCGATCATTGTTCTACTCAGATAGTAGATTGCCTGTTCTCGTCCTTCTTCATCATTCTGAGCTAGTCGAGCTCCCAAAGAATGGTCCATTGCCCGGACGTACACCAGGAAAGGCTTGCCAGACACCGGGGCTGCAAGGACTGGTGGTTGGGTGAGGTATTATTTGATTTCCTCAAACGCTTGTTGGCAAGCATCGTCCCAAATGAACGAGACACCCTTCTTCATCAACTTAGCGAAGGGCTGGCATCTTCCGGAGAGGTTTGAGATGAACCTGTGGATGTACGCCAATCGACCCTGTAAACCCCTGAGTTCCTTGAGGTTTCTCGGGGGTTGCATCTCTTGGATAGCGCGGACTTTCTCCGGATCCAAATGGATTCCTGTGGAAGTCACAACAAATCCTAGGAATTTGCCACTGGCTACCCCCAGGAAGGACTTGGTGGGGTTCATCTTCAATTAATGAGCCCGCATGATGTCGAAGACCACCTTCAGATCAGCTATGTGATCTCCTTTAATGCGACTTTTCACCGCAATGTCATCGACATAACATTCTACCGTTTTGCGCATTTGCTGATGGAAAATGGCATTCATGGCCCTTTGGTAGGTTGCCCCCGCATTCTTCAGTCCAAAAGGCATGACAGTATAGCAATATACCCCTAGAGGAGTCCTGAAGGAGGTATGCTTTTCATCATCAGGATACATTTTGATTTGATTGTATCCTGAGAATCCGTCCATGAAGGACATTCGTTCGAATCCACAAGTATTGTCAATCATAACATCTGTGATTGGCAATGGGAATTCGTCTTTGGGGCAGGCCTCGTTTAGATCGCGGAAGTCGATGCAGATCCTGATCTTCCCGTTCTTCTTGGAAACGGGGACGATGTTGGCAACCCAGTCGGGATGTTGTTCTTCCCTGATGAAGCCAGAATCAATAAGTTTTCTGACTTCTGATTGAATTGCCTCCATTATTTCTGGGCGAAACCGTCGCTGTTGTTGTTTGACAGGCTTTACGTCTGGATTGATGTTGAGGCGGTGCATGGCCACTTGAGGATCAAGTCCTGGCATGTCCTCATAATTCCAGGCGAAGACGTCTATATACTCTTGTACAAGAGATATTAGATCCTTCTTCTCTGAAGGTGACAGGCCGTCACTTATGAAGATGGGCTTAGGGTTAGCCTCATCTCCTAGGTTGATTTGAACAACCTTGTCTTTTGTGGGTGGCTCACGCTGTTCAAAGTGGGTATCCCAAAGAGCATTTAAATGTTTGATCCAAGGATCTGTATCAGATTAGATCATTTCTTCATTTCCATCTTCCAGGTGGCTTGTCGAAACCATGTTCACTGAAAGTTCCTTGAAGATGTTGCCGACACTGACATCTGACTCCCAAGATGATGTGTCTGAAGAGTAATCGTTGCTCGACGATTCTTGAGAATCGGAGGCTGATGGGACCGGAGTTGATACATAGCCCAACCCCCGGCGCGTCCGATGATAATAATCGGGGGCCTTCCCTTTCGACACAAAGGATCGAAGTAGCGTTCTCCTTCCTTTGCCGAAGTTCAACCCGGGTCTGTTGGTTAGATCATACCCCATGCACTTCATCATTTTGAGCGCTTTTGGTTCATAATGACTGAGCTGAGGGATTCCTCCTCACTTTCCGATTCTTCGCGGGGCGTTGGTTCAGTCGTCATTCACCCAAAAGGGATTGGTTTTTAGCCTTTTCGTCTTGTCGGAACCATGAATATAGATTCCTGTGCATCACCATTATCCTGGTATGTCCCGAAAGATGATTTTACTGGTACATGCAATGATGTCAAAGCATCTATTGCCGACCAGATGTCATCGTCTACGTCGGTACTAGTATCCGACGGTATTGAATCGGATGCACACGCAGAAAAATACTCAAAGTCTAAATTCTCATTAATATACCAACTGCCTGCATCGTCGGTGGTATTATCAACATCGAGCTTATTAGTGCTCTTTACAAGTGGTTCCAACTTTCACAGGCACTCTTCTTGCTCGGGCTCAGTGTCAGCCTCATTACCAGAGTCTGGCACCTCCAGTTGCGGGGTTTCATCCACCGGATCCTGATAGAGGAGGGAGTCCGTGAAATAATTTTCGACCCCCTTAAACGGATACCTTTCGGCAACCAACGTTTGCACTTTCCCACTCGCGTCAATGTATTTCATGACTTGGTGAAGAGTGGAGGGAACGATGGAGTTGCGTTGGATCCATGGTCGTCCCAGCAGCAGATTGTAGGAAGTGTCGGCATCGATGACGTAGCACGTCACCTCCGACTTGAGGATTCCAATCTGGCACTTGAGCTTGATCTTCCCCATCGGACGGATGCCGTTGGCATTGAACCCGTAGATGGTCGTCTGTGTAGGGCTCAGACGGTGGGTAGGGATGCCGAGGTGTTGCATGACTCGGCGGGGCATGATGCTCAATGCGGACCCTGGATCTACCTGAATGCGGTTCACCTCAGATGATCCGATATAACCTGTGAAGTACAGGGGTCGATCATGCTTCCCTTTAACCTGCATATCATCTGCCGTGAAGGTAATGCAGGGAGCATTCTGGGAGGTGTGGAGACAATTCTCTACATCTTCCTTCTTTGGCACCTGGGTCATAAAGACCTCAGCATTTGCCAGAGCTTCTTGTAGAGCCTCCCTGGTCGACTTTGATAGTCTTAGAAGCTCATACAGGGTGATCCGCGCCGGGATGTTGGCCAATTGAGCCAAGACATCAAAGCGGTAAGGCGTTGTGGATCCTTCCGCTATACCCTTTTGAAGAGCTCGAGAGAATCGTGTCTCTTTTTGTTTCTCCACTGGTGGCTTCGTGGAGGGCCTAGTTGGCTCTACAGCCGGTTGTGGAGGGTTTGCCGCCACTTCGCCGTACTGCTTCAAGTAGGGCTGTCCTGAACGAGTCCCCGTCATTGGTTGGTTGGGCTCTGCGGCCAAGACTATTGTTTTCTCTTCTGAATCAGTCAGTGAGGGAACATCATCCTCTGCTTCTCGGGAGGAAGCACATACCACATGGCAAGACAAAGCTTTTGCCTTACCTTTGGACTTCTTGTTGGTTACAGTAGTCCACTGCTGGCTGTCCACTAGGTCAGGGTGGACCCACATGATTTCCCCTTGAGGCGTAGGGACGGGTACCAAGCCCTTCTCCTGCTGCTGGTGAGGGTCTGTGTTGACCACTCTTAGTTCTCCTCTTGGGATTGGGACCACCCCTGCAGGTGCTGGAGGTTGTTTTCCAAACTGGAGAACCGACGTCATGTTGGCTGTCACCTCCTTCTGTTCTGGTCGGAGTTTCAACACCTCCGCGTCAATCAGAGCCTGAAGGATGTCCTTGAAGATGTAACAGCTTCTGGTAGGGTGTCCCAACATCCTGTGGTACAAGCAGTAGTTGGGGTTGTCGGTCTTGCCGACTTCCTGAGGGCGCCTGGCCTCAGGGAGCTTCAGTCGGTTGCTCTTGTTGAGTAGCTTGAAGAGCGAATCGACATGTTCCTCCTTGAAGGAATACTTCTTGTTGGCGCGGGGTTGGCTTGAAGAGCCACTCGCCTTGGCTGGTTGAGGTTTGGTGGGAGATTTGGTCTCCGTCGCCAAATTATCCTTCCGCTTTGTCTGGAGGGAGGTGTCTGGCGCTCGCCTAGTTGACCTCTCCGGCCGCGGCTTGCCTTCTTCTGCCCTGACGCGGGCAACAATCTCCTCAGCCTGTTCACCTTGTTGGACTAATTGTTTCCAGGTGCGGCTTTCAGCAACTCCTATTTGAGCAAGGAGTGAGGTTTGGAGGTTGTGGCGGCATGTTTCCACCAGGGTGGCCTGGGTCATACCGCTTGGACACCGGAGTGCCACGTTCTGAAATCTTTCCACGAAAGATTTGACGGACTCTCCCTTTCGCTGTCTCGTAGCTAACAGGGTGGGCATTGTGACCTCGGAGTCATCTTCGAAGAAGCGTGTTAAGAACAGCTTCTCCAAGTCGCCCCAGTTCTTGATAGAACCTTCCGGAGTTTCATGAACCACTCAAAGGCCAACCCTTTCAGTGTGCCGATGAACAGTCGCGCCAGGATGGCGTCATTATCTACTACATTCCCGGTTTGGATTTGAAGTAGTAGATGTGCTGATTAGGGAACCCCTTCCCATCAAAGGCTTGGAGGGTTGGAGCCTTGAACTTAGGAGGGTACGGGACTAAATCCCACTCAGCTGGATAGGGCCGGACCACTCCAGCTTCTTGGAGGTCTTTGCGACTGGCAAGGGCATTGAGGCGTTCCTCCAATTGACTCATCCTTTTAGCATGAGCCTTCCCTGGGTCTCGGTCGCCCTTTGACGAGGGTTTGGACGAGCCAGAAGTAGATCGAGGCTTCTCTTCAGAAGGCTCGGAAGATGAGCTTCCTCCCTTTCTCTCTCTGTCCCTCGACCTCCTAGGAGGAGATCTCCTCCTGTCTTCGAGCAGCTGTGCAAGCGCCAGCTTGATAGTATCGATAGATTCCTGTTGAGACACAATCATCTCTATTTGTCTCTTTTGGATCTGTTCCAGACGTCTAGCTGTCTCATCAGGAGTGCCTGTCATGTAGGCAGAGGTCTCCTTCTCAATGGAGGAGTTTGAAGCCCCTGATTCCACTACGGCGGAGTGGGAATCGTTCACTTTAATGCCATGGGCTAAGGCATTATAGTCAACCGGGGGAATGGCCCCAGTCCGGGTACGAGTGTGTTGATACCCCCCTTCCGGTTCAGAGTCAGACTCATCTGAGCTGACTGCAAGTCCTTTTCCCTTACTTCTGCTTGTCATGTTCGCAGTAAGCTCCGGGTATTCAACGTCAGAGAAGATTCTCCTTCTATGGGAGCGCCTTCTTTTGGCTGACGGGGAGATCGAGGTCAGCTGTCTAACTAAAGACTGCTGGTGCACACTCGACCCGCAACAGCACTCCGAGAGCATGGAGATGAGCCGTTGGCAGCAGCAAGATGAAGTGACCTGGTGGGCACTTCTTTTCTTTGTTAAATAATCCCTCAAATCCATGGAAGAGGGATCAAAGAGACTAGCCTCACAACGTCGAAGACGGGAGGCATCCATGTGCTGTGCAGAATGGACGCAGACTTCAGGGACGCAGCTCTCGCGTCGCGGCTGTCTGATGCGCGCCTGGCGTCTCTGTTGAGATGAGACGCGAGTCTTGCGTTGATGCCTGGTGCGTCCGGGCAGAGACGGGTGAGAGAGAGTGGGCTGCTGGGCCCCATGCCTGTGAGCGCGTGTTTCTTGTGTTGACGAGACGCAGAAGCTTCGCTTTGGCGTTTGGTAAGCTGGTCTTCAGAGGACTCAACTTGAGGAGTTACGCACTTGGGCCGCCAAACGCGGATTTCACGTACTGGACGTGCCGCGGGCAAAGCGCCAGATTGCATGTCGCGTTTAGCCTCAGTCGGACAACCAATGGTTCCAGCTTGAAGCTGACGCGCGCGTCTCCTCTGTCGACGCTCAGCATTTCGGTTGCGTCGCGGAGGAGGAGAGAAACCGACAACATCCTGATGCTGAACATCAGGGGTTTTAACCACGCGGATCCTCTGAGGGACACTGACGCGGGTCTTTTGTGCGACGCAGTTGGTCGCAGCAGCAGTCGCGCGTGAGACCACGCTGGCCTTCTGAGAGGCGTTGACGCGGGTCTTCTGTGCACAAGGGACCGTAGCAGTGGCGCCCAAGAGAGCCTCAGATCAAGCTTCGGAGTTATTCCCCGCCGAGACCCTGCGACAGACGCGGGTCTTTGGACTCTTGGAGCCAGAAGAGAGAAACTCTTCGAATTTCGCCTGGTCGAACTCCACAACAAGTGTCTAGACCATTTTCCCCCTACGGAGGAGGTCATCCTGCGCCACGGCTTGTTCGTCAGTAACAAACGTAGTCCCCAGCGGAGTCGCCATCTCTTGTTGGACACGGAAAAGAAGGAGGTGTAAAATTTCCTTGAATCAGATGAAAAATTACAACAGACTAATCTTCCGGTTACAAGGGAGGGAGGATGTTGAAGCTTGAATCCCCCCTTTGTTTAGTGCTGGGTTCTTCGTGTGGCGGTGGAGAGTGAATCTTGTTCTCCGTTGACCAGATGACCGTCTGGATCGTCAAGAGATCTTCTCCTTGGCAGGTAGAAGGAGTAACTCAGCCCCGTCTACTAAAACTCTAAAAGAGAAGGTAGGCGAAGAGCAACTTGTACGCAGCAAGTTAGCTTGAAGAGTCGAGCTCTCTCTCTCTCTCTGTATGTGTCGCGCCTGTTGATATCTCTCGGTCTCTTTATGTCTATTGATGCCCTTCGATTTCTTCTGATGCTCTCTCCCCTCCATAGCAACTGGGCTATTTATATAGGCTGTAGGGGGTGAACGTGTCCCCTAAAAATACTCCACGATGAGAGCCAACTTCCCCGCTACATGGGCGGTGAATGGCGCCATAATCGGGGTGGTTGTAACCGAGACGCGGGTCTGGACCCTAGCGCCTTGAGGTTGAGACGCGGGTTTGGACCCTCGCGTCTTGAGGTTGAGACGCGGGTTTTGAGCCTACGCGCCTTGGTTCTGAGACGCGGGTTCGGACCCTCGCGTCTTGAGGCTGAGATGCGGGTGTCGAGCCCGCGTGCCTTAATGCTGAGACGTGGGTTTGGACTCTCGCGTCTTGATTGTCACATTTAGCCTTGCGTCTGGATCTTGGATCTCTGCGTTTTGGTGGCTTGTCTTGGTGATTTTTAGACAGCCTACAGACGACCCTATGCTTTTGCCAGTGGTACGCGGCTTCCAACTCCACACCTCCTGGATTTAATGCCAATAGTACGGGTGTGAAGTTAATCTCTCAGCGACTGAAGCGGAAAGCCTCTGATAAGAGAGAAGGCAAACGGGTTCATGTCCCCGGCTTGGAAGAATTCATTGCTGTGGATGACAGCGAGGCTTCTGATGCAGGGAGTCCTCGCTTCGAGATGGGGGCTGGAGCTGATACTCCTGCGGCTGGCTCTGGTGTGATGGGGACATCTTCCCCACGACGTGCGGGAGGAGTGAAAGAAGAGGATTCTGACGTCCACTTCAAGAGAAAGCGGGCGGGTAGCTCTCGTAGGAAATCATCGGCGAAGAAGCCCCGTCGCCAAGCTCCTACAATTGTCGTAGAGGGTCACCCCTCTACAGCGATTCCTCATGTTGCCCCATTAGCGGCTGAACCGTCGGTTGCTGAACCGACCAGTGGTGAATTCGCTCCAGGTCTGGGTGAGGTTAACCTCATTTATTAATGCTTTTGGTGTGTTCCAAATAACTCATCCTTTGCTTCTCGTTGGCAGGAGCCGAGACGGCTGGAGAGCAAGGGGAACATTATGATCCCTATTCACTTATGGGGCTGCAGCCGGTTCCCCTGCTCACTCGGAAGAGTCCGGGAGTGGCGCGGCTGATGTTGGTCCTTCAGGCGTTGGGACTTCTAAAGGAAGTCCTGAGGCATCGAGCTCTATCGGGTGGTCCACAGGATACTCGGCAAGTGAAAGCGAGCCGGCTATTCGTGTTGATTCTGCCAAAGACTTTCCGATGGAGCCTCTGGAGACTGGTGCGGCCGACGAGATGTTCGAGGCAACATCATCCTTCGGTATTGTCGTACCCTCTTGGCTTTTTCTGTATGTAGTGTCCCGACTAACCGCAGTCTTGTTACAGGTGTTCGGCCTCAAGACGCATCAGCTTCAAGGGAGCCGGTAGATCTTCCTAAGGGATCGAGGGGTGACATGAGCACTTCGGCCACAGCAGATGCTGCTGTGTTGGACGCGCTGTACGGCGACCTGCCTTCTTATCGGCCCAAATCAGCTGAAGGACCAGAGGTTGAAGGGTGGTAGTGCCGGAGGTATCCTCACTCCCAATCACATCAACGAGTGAGGTGCGGACTGTTTTGCCGAGTGCGACATTGAGGGTGATTGTGAGCCTACTTCTCCAACCCTGGTGGTTGAGCCTGCTGCTTAAGAGGTGGTTGCCAGTCCTACCTCCGTGGTGGCTGGCGTGCTGGTTTCGATGAGGACTCCGCCGAGATCGCCTTCGGCTAGCCCTGCTACTGTCAGTGCCCCCGCTGCTTCTTCTGCGACGGCGTCGACCAGGCTGGTGGACTATTCCGAGGTTGCCTCTTTACCGGAAGTGGCTGAGGTCGAGAACGATTACATCGGTGACCTGGTCGATAACTTTTATAAAGGCTTAGAGCGAACTATCGACCTAGTTTTGAAGGGCTCGCCTATACCGTTCTCAAAGCTGAAGGTGGTCCTCTCCCGTGACATTGAGAGCATTCGGACTTTGAGGGGTATCATCAGGCTGCTGCTTTAGAACTCCTGGTGGATGAACTTGAGAAGGCTGTAGAGGAGTGGCGCCGTCTCTATCGCTCAGACCCGGCGTCCTTAGCTGATGAGCGACTCGCCTGTCTTGTTGCCCGAAAGCACGAGGCCCGGCTTGCTGCTCAAGAGGCTGCTAAGGCCGTCTCTTTCTGATTTGAAATCCTTGGAAACAAGGCAAGCGGAGGTTGGAAGTGCAATTGACGCCTCCACTAGTGCTCTTCTTGGCGCTGAGGATAAGATTGCGAAGCTGAGGAAATGATCAGGAAAGCAAATCTCCTCTTATCCAAGGCCATACCGGTGCGTCTTGAGGAAACTGCGCGGCTTAAAGAACTCAAAGCTCAGAGTGAGGAGCTTGCGCGGCAGGAGCTGTCACAGAGGGCAACTTTGGCAGAAGTTGAAGCTCGTCTGGCTCAGGCGGTGGACTTTGATGAGGCTGAGCTGAGGTCACAAGCGCTTGCCCAGGCTGTTGATGATAGGAAGACGAGGCTAAACGCCCTCGGAGAGCGGCTCAGATCATACAGTGTACGCTTGTAGGTCATTGTATACGTGCCTCCATGTGTCTCCATCTTTTGGAATTAATGGAAATTCTTTCTTTTGTTTTGGCTTCTGTTGAATCTCCATCTTGTTCTTGCTTGAGGACGTAATCTTTGAGACGTGGCTATCCGTCGGTTCAGAGGTCGCAATGACATAACCGATTAAGAACGTCAGCGATCTCGAGGTTAGCCCTTTGCGGGGCTGAAGGGGAGATACTTGCCTTTTTAAATGTCAGCAAGCATCGGTGAGTCCTGTCTTTTGTAAGTGTCAACAGGCTCAAAGTTGAGACTTAGCTGTCCGCAGGTTCAGAGGTCGCAATGACATAACCGATTGGGACGCTACTAAGCTCAATGGTAGATGAAACTTGGCTATCTGCCAGTTCAGAGGTCGCAATGACATAACTGATTGAGAAGCCACCAAGCTTCAAAATTGGTGAAACTTGGCTATCTGCCAGTTCAGAGGTCGCGATGACATAACTGGTTGAGAAGCCACCAAGCTTCAGAGAGGGTGATACTCGTCTTTTGTAAATGTCAACGAGTATCGAGACCTGTCTTTTGTAAATGTCAACAGGGCTCGGAATTGAGACTTAGCTGTCTGCTGGTTCAGAGGTCGCAATGACATAAACGGATGAGACGCCACCAAGCTTCAAAAATTGGTGATACTCGTCTTTTGTAAATGTCAACGAGTATCGAGACCTGTCTTTTGTAAATGTCAACAGGGCTCGGAGTTGAGACTTAGCTGTCTACTGGTTCAGAGGTCGCAATGACATAACCGGATGAGACGCCACCAAGCTTCAAAAATTGGTGATACTCGTCTTTTGTAAATGTCAACGAGTATCGAGACCTGTCTTTTGTAAATGTCAACAGGCTCAGAATTGAGACTTAGCTGTCTGCTGGTTCAGAGGTCGCAATGACATAACCAATTGAGACGCCACCAAGCTCAAGGTTGGTGATACTTATCTTTTGTAAATGTCAATAAGTATCGAGACCTTCTTTTGTAAATGTCAACAGGGCTCGGGGTGAGACTTGTCTTTTGTAAATGTCAACAAGCTCGAAATTGAGACTTAGCTGTCTGCTGGTTCAGAGGTCGCAATGACATAACCGAATGAGACGCCACCAAGCTCAAGGTTGGTGATACTTATCTTTTGTAAATGTCAATAAGTATCGAGTTTGTAGTAGAATTTGGGAGAAGTCTCGTTTTCACGGAAGAAACGAGGGAATCACTGTCATAGGTTTAATGTTAACGTAACAGCGAAATGTATATGTGGTCTTACCATTCTATGGATGAGAATTGTAAGTGACTTTGGAGGTCTCATTCTCTCGGAGAGAGATGAGGGAAACTGCTGTCATAGGTTTAATGTTAACATAACAGCGGAATATATGTGGCCTTACCATCCTATGGATGAGAATTGGTAAGTGACTTTGGAGGTCTCATTCTCTCGGAGAGAGATGAGGGAACTGCTGTCATAGGTTTAATGTTAACATAACAGCGGAATATATGTGGCCTTACCATCCTATGGATGAGAATTGGTAAGTGACTTTGGAGAGGGAATCAAATGGGAACTGGTCCCTTAGGATTTTTAGCAAATCCCCAGCTGTCAACGGGTTTGATATGCCTTTACCAACTACCGTTTGAGTTGGGCTAGCCATGCTATTCCCCTCAGTATGATGAGTTATCGAGGACTTATGTTGGCTTATAGGCCACATTTTTTCTCTATCCTTAATCGTTAAAGGATATTGGATTATTAGGTTAATGTCTGCATAACCTTGATTCCCCTTTAGGATAACCGGTGCGCGGCTAGGTTCCTGTTGGTTTTCGGCTGTATGACCTCACTTGGAGGAAGAGAAAGGCTCTCTTTGTGTGTGCTCCAGACACGGAGATCTTGATCAGAGGTGTGTCTCCAGACACGGAGATCTTGATCAGAGGTGTAGTGTAACTTGATCAAGAGAAGGATCCTTGATTAAGGATAATATTTCTTTAAGAACTTGCCATTGATCGGCATCATGAGTAGGTCGCCCTCTGCAGTCGCGAGGCGGTATGCTCCGTTTGAATAGACTGTTTCTATTACAAACGGTCCTTCCCATTTAGGCTGAAATTTGCCTTTGGTCTTGTGCGTCATAATCATCGGTCGTCTGACGGCTAAGACCAGGTCTCCTTTCTGGAAGACTCTCTGTTTGACCTTCTTATTGAAGGCTTTTGAGATTCGAGCTTGATATAGCTCGATATGCTGCTGAGCTTGTAGTCGCTTCTCGTCCAAAGCTTCGAGCTCTTGAAGGCGTAGGCGATCATTGTCCTCTGATGTGATTTTAGTAATCAGAGCTACGCGCAACGATGGCATCTGGATTTCCAATGGGAGGACTGCTTCGCACCCATATACCAGGGAAAAAGGCGTATTGCCTGTCGGTGTCCGCACCGTGGTTCGGTAGCCAAAGACATTCACCGAGCTTTTCGTCCCAATCTCGCTTATTCGAGGAGACGAATTTCTTGAGCAGCTTGATGATTGTTTTGTTGAATGCTTCCACCAAGCCGTTGGCAGCAGGATTATAGGCAGTTGAAGCTACATTCTGAATTCGGTATTTATTGCAGAACCGATAGAATACTTGGCTTATGAATTGGGGACCGTTGTCGTGGATGATCCGCCTAGGGACACCAAATCGATGGATGACGTGGTGCTTGATAAAGTGAACTACATTGGAGGTTTTGACTTCAACCAGTGGTATAGCCTCCGCCCATTTTGAGAAGTAGTCGGTTATTGCTAGGATAAACCGGTGACCTTTTGTCGAAGAAGGACTGATTGGTCCTACGACGTCTATTCCCTATGCTTCAAATGGCCATGAAGCAGCAGTCGGGTGGAGCAACTCCGAAGGCTGGTGTATGAAGTCCGCATGAATCTGACATGCTTTACACCTTCGTGCATATTGGATAGCGTCGGCTATCATAGTTGGCCAATAATATCCCAGCCTATGCAACCTGTCTTTAAGCTTTGGACCTGGCTGATGAGCTCCGCAAGTGCCATCATGCGCTTCTTAGAGTGCTTCCTGTGCCTCTGAATTGGAAAGGCAACGAAGGAGGACACCGTCATATGAACGACGATAAAGTGTCTTCAGAGTCAGATCGTAGTAGAAACGGAGAGACCTTCGTCTGATAGATGCCGCTTCTTTAGGATTGTCTGGAAGCAGACCGTGCAAAGCATAGTCAATGAGAGGAAAGCGCCAATCCCTCGGCTCAAGATTCGTCGAGACATTATAGACTTCTCGAGTTCTTAGCATGTGCTTGGAGCATACAAGATGTCGAGTTGCGACTGTGAGGTGATACTCGGTGTCGGCTGGCAAGGCTAGAGTTGTTGCTAAGGCAGCAAGGGCGTCTGCCTTAGTATTTTGAGATCGGGACACATGCCCGATGTAAACCTTCAAATAGGTTAGCCAATTCGATGTTGTATGGTAATAAAGCACCAAGTCCTCATGGCGGACTTCGTATTCGCCTTTAACCTGATTGATGATTAGTTTTGAATCGCCATAAGCTTCGAGTAGCGTACCCCCATTCCATGGGCGAGCTGAAGACCAATGAGCAGAGCATTATATTCTGCCACGTTGTTGGAGCACGATTCTGTCAAAGAAAATGCTCTGGGCAGGACATGATTCTGTGGGAGATAAACACAACCCCCACTCCGGCAATAATTTTACCTTTAGGGCCCATTCGCGATGCTCCATCAAAGAACATCTGCCACACTTCCTCTTCTGAGGTTGCATAAGACTCGAAGACTTCATCAGGGATATCTTCGTGAAGTTTTGAATGCTCCGGAACTGGATGAGCAGCCAAGAACTCTGCAAGGGCCTGGCCTTTAACCGCCTTCTGAGGCGTGAAGATCATGTCGTATTGAGACAATAAAAGTGCCCACTTAGCCAATCTTGAATTCAATGATCCTGGCTTTGTCATAAGAAGACGCAATGGGTTTACTCTGGAGATGACATGTATGGTCTGGTCGACCAAATAATGTCGTGTCTTCTGAACAGCGAAGACGAGAGCTAAACACTCTTTCTCGATAGGGTTGTAGCGAGATTCCGCTCCTATGAGAGTTCTGCTCAGATAATAAATGGCCTGCTCGTGGCCATTGTCGTCCTTTTGAGCGAGGAGGGCACCGAGGGAGTAGTCCAAAGCTTTTACATAAAGCAAGAATGGCTTCCCTGATGTAGGGGCCACTAAGACTGGAGGCTTTGTGAGGTACCTCTTGATGTCTTCATAAGCTTCCTAACAAGCTTGATCCCATACGAAGGGAGTACCCTTTTTCATGAGCCGGGTGAACGGCTGACAGCGGCCTGAGAGATTTGCGATGAATCTTCTAATATAGGCCAGCCTGCCTTGCAAGCTTCTGAGCTCTTTGAGATTCCTTGGTGGATGCATGCTCTGAATGGCTTTGACCTTGTCTGGGTCAAGATGAATCCCTTTTGATGTGACAATGAACCCAAGGAACTTGCCACTTGACACTCCCAAAAAGGATTTTGTTGGGTTCATTTTCAGTTGATGAGCCCGCATTATGTCGAACATCGTTCTCAGGTCGCGAAGGTGTTCATTCTTGTTGCGACTTTTGACGGCAATGTCGTCGACATAGCATTCCACCGTTTTTCGGAGATGATCGCGGAAGATCATACTCATTGCCCGCTGATAGGTTGCTCCGGCGTTCTTCAGTCCGAAGGGCATTACCGTGTAGTAGTATACCCCTAATGGTGTTCGGAACGAAGTATGCTTCTCGTCGTCGGGATACATCTTAATCTGGTTGTACCCTGAAAAGCCGTCCATGAAAGACATTCTTTCGAATCCACATGTGTTGTCGATCATGACGTCGGTGATGGGCAGTGGGAATTCGTCTTTGGGACAGGCCGTATTGAGATCACGGTAGTCGATGCAGATCCGTATTTTCCCGTTCTTTTTGAGGACGGGGACGATGTTAGCTACCCAATCAGGATGTTGTTCTTCAGATGAAGCCACATGCAATGAGCTTGTGAACTTTGGCTTCAATAGCTTCCATAATGTTCGGGCGAAACCGACGTTGTTGCTGCTTGATTGGCTTGACGTCGGTCTTGATGTTCAGACGGTGCATAGCGACCTGTGGATCAAGTCCGGGCATATCTTCGTAGCTCCATGCGAAGACATCTATATACTCCTTCACGAGCATTATCAATTCCTCCTTTTCTATAAGTGATAGGCTTTCACTTATAAAGATGGGCTTGGGTTATCTTGACTTCCCAGGTTGACCTGCATCACCTTGTCTTCAGTAGGTGGTTCGCGCGATCGAATCGCTTTTCCCATTGAAGGTCTGATTGCTGGGCCCATTGCTCCTCGTCAGTGGCTTCTGCGGGCTCCAATTGACTGCTTGAGGTCATATTAGCAGTGAGGTTTTTGAACATTCCCTCCTATACTGACATCTGAATCCCACTCGGGAGGATGAGGCTGAATGTGATGGAATCGGTTCATCGTCTTTGACTTGAACGTTGTTGATGATGTCGGTGTAACGTATCCCAACCCTCTGCGCGTACTATCATAGTAATTTGCAGGTTTCCCTTTAGGCACAAGGTTCCGCATCAAACCGCGCCTTCCTTTCCGAAATTCAGGCCTGCTCCACGCTTCAAGTCGTATCCCATTTTCTTCATAATGTGGCGCGCTGGCCGCGCATAATGGAAGAACTGTGGGGCGTCTGAATCTGAGCTAGGATCTGCCGTTGTGGATCCCCGTGGCTGGGTTCTACCGAAGATTATCGGCGACTGACCTTGTTTGGACGGAGGGATCACCAGTGTGGCCCCCTCTATAGCTTCCACAGATGTGCTGGCCACACTTGGCTCATGTACGGGCACATGCGGAGAGCCATCCGTAATGGATTTAATCGACCCAATACTCGCAGGATAATCAAAAGAAATATTATCATTAATTACCCATTCTCCTTCATCCTCTGAAGGAGTATTACATAGGAGATTATTGAGACATGCTATAATTGGTTCACCAATCAGAATAGCTGGCATGCCTGTTTCGGATTCTGAATCCGCCTCGTTGCCACTTTCATCATCGTCTGGCAGCGATTCTTTGAGTGCTCCACCGGCCTCTTGATATAGGAGAGCGTCAGTGAAGTAATTTTTCCACCCCTTTGAATGGTTGCCTCTCAGCAAAGACAGTTCGTAATGTCGCATCATCTTCAACATATTTTGAAGCATTGATGGAGGGTGGAAGGGACGATCCAATTGGCATGGATCCATGGCCGTCCCAGCAGCAGGTTATATGATGTGTCAGCATCAATGACATAGCATGTCACTTCTGACTTCAGGCTCCCGATTCTGCAACGGAGTCGAATTTTCCCCAGTGGATGACTGCTCCCGGCGTTGAAACGTATATTGTAGTAGTGGTTGCGGATAACCTATACAATGGTATGCCGAGGAAGTAGAGAAGTCTTTTGGGGATGATGCTGAGTGCGGACCCCGGATCGACTTGTACCCTCTCAATGCATGTTGAACCGATATATCCGTGTAGTACAGAGGTCGATCGTGCTTGTTTTCTTTGAGAAACATATCTTCCGCTGTGAAGGTAATAGCGGGCACCTTTGATTGTGCATGATGACATTCTGGGCAGGAAGACTGGACGTCGTTGTTAGGGATCTCAGGCATGCATGTCAGAAATGATTCTGAATTGGCTAGCGCATCCCTGAGTGCTTCTCTTGTCTCTTTCGAGAGGCGAAGGAGCTCGTGTATAGTGATACGAGCTGGGATATTGGCCAGTTGAGCCAATATGTCAAACCGAAAGGGCGTATCAAACCCTTGCCTGGTGGTTTCTTCAACACGTGGTCGAATCGTACCTCTTTAGGTTTTTCTTTCCCTTTGGCTGGGATTAGAGTGGATGCTGGTACTTGTACTGACGTCGTTTGCTGTTGTATCTCGTCAGTAGACTTTTCATACTGCCTTAAGTATGATTTTCTGGATCGGGTGCCCGTTTGCTGAGGCGTATCGGCTTGCGCTGCGCAAGCATGCTTTTCTCCTTCAGAATCACTGAGGGAAGCCGATGTAAGATTGCCGTCGTCTGGCAGGAGGGAGATGACATTGCAAGACTTGCCCTTTGAGTTGGGCTGCTTTGGATCCTGCTGTACGTCTTGGACGAGGTCTGGATGTATCCACATGACTTCTCCTGTCTCCAATGTTAAGGGAACAAGACCCTTATTGTTTTGAGCTGTAGCTGGGAGATGTTTGACTTCCAACCGTGGCGCAGGGACGGAATAAGTCCCGTCGGGAACTGTGATTTTTGGGGCTTTGCCGAACTCAAGAGTCACCAGATTGGCAGTGACTTTCTTTTGCTCCGTCTTTTAACGTCAGAACCCCGGCATCAACCAAGGCTTGAATTCTATCCTTGAGGACATAGCACTTGTCAGTAGGATGGTGAACCATCCTGTGGTAGAGGCAGTATTTAGGGTCGTTTGTGCGCCCTATCTCATTGGGACGCCGCGCATCTGGCAGCTTTATTTTGTTCCCTTTGTGGAGCAGATGGAATATGGTGACCACCTGATCGTCTTTGAACGAGTACTGCTTTGGAGGGAACTTAGGCTCCTGATTGTTGAAGCCGCTCTTCTTAGCCTTTGACTGCACATCTCCGGATAGTTTCACAGACATAGTCTCTTTGCCTTTAGCTTGAGAGGATTGCGGTAGGTCGCCACGCCCTTTGTTGTTCATCCCCCACTTGCCTCTAGGGGCGGATGGTTCGAACTTTTTAGCCGACTTCTCGCTATCTCAGCTTTCGTTCGACCAATTCTTTTCAAGTGTGGGCTTTGACAGCCCCCATGCGAACTTCTACTTGGTCTAGGAAGTTGTGTCTGCATGTCTGCAAGAGCATGGGTAATGGCATCCCAGCTGGGCACATCAAGGATAAGTTTCTGAACCGTTCAATGTAGTCACGGACAGATTCGTCCTTCCTCTGCACAGTGGAGAGGAGTTTGTCCATGGTTACCTCGGTATCATCCTCATAGAAACGAGAGAGGAACCGAGTTTCCAGGTCGATCCAGGAGTTGATAGAGCCCGAGGAAGACTGCGAAACTAGTCAAACGCCACCCCCTTTAAGGTGCTAATGAAAAGCCTAGCCATTATGGCGTCATTGCTTATAACATTACCAGTCTGAGACGGAAATAGTAGATGTGCTGATTTGGCGAGCTCTTTCCATCATAGGTATGCAGCGTTGGCGGTTTGAACTTCGGTGGGTATGGCACCGAATCCCACTCCAGCGGATAAGGACGGACTGTCCCTACCTTCTTTAATTCATCCCTCTGAGCTAGGGACGCGATCTGAGCTTGGAGGCCCTTAAGGACTTCAGCGTCTAAGGAAGAACCCTCCTTGGATTTCTCCGGCTTTGGTTGCTCATTGCTGAAGTGTTCCTCCTCATCGTGATTGCTCCCGGCATCATTGTTATTCCGGTTATTGAGGAGTTGAGCGAGCATCTGTTGAGTATTGTCCAGAGCCTCTTGCTGAGTCTTGGGAGTTTGCTCCTGGGCTTCCAGGCGCCGACGAAGATCGTCGTTGACGTTATCAGCCATATTGACTGATGCTCTGTCTGTTCGCACCGAACTGACTGTCACCGAAGAGGCGTAGCCACTATCTTCATCTTCTCCGTCCGATGATTGGAGTGATCTTGTGGGCTGTGACGACGCTAGGGCCATCGAGGAAGAAGGCTGCTCGTAATTGTAGGGTATCGCCACCCTGGATCTGGTGTTTCGGAAAACACCTTCCTCATGCACCAAGACTTCGCCTAGGCCTGGGCTGTAATCTGGATCTGGGGACTCTCGTCCTCTTCTGGTCATGTTGACGGATGCAGAGGGTAGATCTCGCGAGATGCTCCTTTTGCGATGTTTCACCGGGACTTGCACCGATAGTCGATCAAAAATCGACCGTCGTCTTGGATGCGTGGCGGAGATTGGTCCCAACCGGCAATGGACCGAGTGGAGTGTCAGCAGTTGACATCCCCTGTGTTGGCAATAGGGGGAAGAGGTTTGTCTATCCGTCAACAATTTCCTCAAATCGAACCCGGTCGGGTCCCTGCAATCGAGCGCAAAGGCTCTTTTGGATCGCGCATAGGGCGATGTCCTGCTTCTTTTATCCCTGCAGACGGGATTAGCACTGAATAGTGCTTTAGTTCTAGCTTCGCCATTAGACGCGAACTTAGTGCTTAACGCACTGGAAAGTGGAGCATGCTGCGGTGCTTTACCGTTATGCTGTTGCGAAGGCAATTAGCCTTAGATGGTACTTTGGTTTCAGCTTCGCGGTCATGGACCCTGCGCGTACGCTGTGGTACAGTAGCTTCGTTCATGAGAACGAGGCGGCGCGAGGCATCGCTGCCCTTGAATTGGACGACGGTATGATTGCCGTCGTAACTTTATGATTGGAGCAGACAGGCATCTTGCCCTTCTTTTCGGTCGAAGACTTCTGTTTAGGTTTCCATATCCGCCTTGGCAGAGGAGACTTAGGTTCGCAGGGAACCTGATTAGCCACACGCGAGGCTGAGGGGTGTTGCAGAATTCTGCTTCCAGTTTCTGTTTGCTTTGAAACCTTGGTCGTGGAGACCTTCCTATGCTTCCGTGCTCGAAGCATTGGGCCACCCCCAGAGAGGACTTCTTAAAATCTTCCTTGATCGAACTGAACCACCAAGTTCTCACAAGTAAAAGAATCAGACTGCGGACGTGATTCCTTGTTGCGCCAAATAACCGCAGTAGGTTCATAGAGAACCTTTTCAGTCTCCGCAGAGACTTTCCTTGAAGATTTGGCCAGAGAAGCTCTGGCTGCACCGGCTTTTCTGAATTCAGAGTTAGACCCGAAGGTCTGTTCGTCGCATTGCGACACTTGATTCTCGGCAGTGGAGAATAAGTTCCCCAGCGGAGTCGCCATCTTGTTTTCCATTATGTTTGCAAAGGGGAAAAACTTACAAAAAAGAGTTTGAGGAGCTAAATTACAAGTATTCTAAAAAAAGATTACAAGTAGATCTCCTCAGAGATTCTGGAGAAGTGTGCCGATAGGAGTCTGGTCAGCGCGCGACCACTTTGTCCCTTTGACGATGCGAGCGATGAGATTCCCTTCTCGCCTGGTTCGGGGAATCAGAGAATAGAAGGTTGGTAGAACCCTCTTGCTGCTTCTCAAAATCGCCTTCAATAAGGAATTCCTTCTCACCTGGTTCCGAAAATTCCTTGAGAAGAAGGACGACGTTAGGGTATCAACACCCTGAATAGAGAAAGCAATTCTCTAAAAGGTCTCTGAATTCGAGAACGCACAGTGCGTTATGAAGAAGCCTCTGCTTGTGGAGTCCTCTTGTATGCCTCTGTGTCTTGATCGATCGATCCTCGTCTATCTCTCCTTGTACCCCTAGCGGGCTATTTATAGGGAGAGCAAGGGTATAATCGTCCCTTGAAAATATGGAAACAGATTGAATCGAATCTGTTTAAAATCTGGAAAGTAGCCTTGCTGTGAGGCTAAGATCAGCTTCTGCGAAGCTAGAATTGGCAGGTCGGTTGACCTTCTCGATCCTTTCCATATCGTTGGAGGATTTCCCTGATCCTCTTACTCGTTTTAGAAGAGTCAAGAGATCGTGGCAATCAACTGCCAAATTTGATCTCTGATTTGATCTTAATTAGATTTGATCTGATTGATCCGATCTCATCCGGAGATTTGATTGGTCAAAGGTTGACCACAGTAGATTCTTAGCGGCGCTGTCCGCATTGAGCTCGTAGAGGAGCTAGAGACGGTTTCTGGCGAAGTCCGAAAGAAACCCTTTGGCGGAGCTGGAAGTCCTCTGTGGCGAAGTTTGCGAGTTAGCTTCCTGGCGAGGCTTTGAATGGCTTCAAGGCGAAGTCGAGTGATATTAGCCTCTCAAGCGAGGCTATCCCTTTGGGCTCATGTAATGCTAAGTGCTAGCACCTTAGACCTGCTGAGGTCTGTTTAGAAACAATCCGGGTTCACTGTCTGCTTGTTGGATCAGTGGAGTCCAAGTTGCTTCCTTGTCCCTCGGAGATGGATGAAAACTGGTCTTCAGCTCGTCTGTCCTTGTCTTTTGTAAATGTCAACAAGTTTAGACATTGTTC
>JAVJIF010002409.1:0-66604 GCA_038442645.1 Agave tequilana
TGTAACACCCCATCCTCAGAATACGTACTCAGATGCGTACCCTGTTTTTTTAAAAAATACTTTGTTATTTTCATTTATTATTTTCTTTTATTTATTTCTCTTACAATGACAGTACTACATGATTTAATCTCTCTGGTACTCAGATTGGGTCAATTTTAGTTTTAAACACTATTTCCCAATATTTTAGATTTTTCATGATTTTTCAGATTTTTTCTGAATTATTTTTATAAACACCCTAAAATCGGGATTAATCGGTACCGCTGGTTTATTCCTGGATTTTTCATTTACAAATGGAGTCAAATTTGGAGAAACCGCTTTCCCATATTTACTTAGAATAATATTTACTATCTTAATTCTTTTTTTGAGAATTTTCAGAATTTATCAGATTTCTGCCAGATTTGGTGTCGACCGATATTGGCGGCCGATTCTAAGATTTTTAATTTAAAAACTATAAATAATTTCTTGAAAAGAATTTCACCATGAGTCTTAAATAATATTCTTGATTTTTGAGAATTTTTGCGGGTCGTTCCGAGATACTTGATTTTCGGACGATTTCGGTATTTTTCCGAAAGTTCCGCATCCGCAACCGAATCCCGGGAATCCACCACTCTAATTATTTTCACTTTTTCTTCAAAGAGAATATCTTCTTTTTTTTCATTTTCTTTTCCTTTTTCCTTTTTCTTTCTTTCCTTTTCCTTCCACCAAATTCTCCATTCTTCCAATACTTTCTACAACTTTCCACCAAAAATATCTTCTCCTTCCACCAAAAAATCTTCTCCAAAATATTCCAAACCACTCAAATCCCTCTCCCATCACCATGGCCGGCCAAGAGACACCTCACCTCTCCATTTTTTTCAAAACCCCCTCTCTAAATATTTATTTACATCACCTTCACAAATCCAATTCCTATATAAACCTTTCCTTCTTCATTTCACTTCATTTTTCTCTTCACCAACACCTTAACCACCACCAACTCCTCCTTTATCTCCACCACAACCACAACTACTACAACTCCTCTAACTCCCTACTTCATCTTCTTCCTCCTCCATCTCCATTAAACCATCACAACTTCAACCACTCCACCAAAGTCTCCACCTTCTCCTTTACCTTTTCTAAAACTACCACTACGACAAACCTCTCCACAAACCACCACCCCATCATCTTCTCTAAGGGCCGGCCACCTCCTTTGGATTGGGGCCGAGCTCTTCTTCGTCGGTAACCCCTCCAGTGATTATTCCGGTAATCGTTTATGATTATTCCGGTAATCATTATGGTGAGGCTTACAACGACAACAACTAACATCACCATTACCCCTACTATTTTCCACCACCATCTTCACTTCCACCATTAATTTCACACCATCACAACACCACCTCCATCTCCACTACTTCCACCTCCAAACATCACCTCCTTCACTTTCTTTTTACTCTACCAAAATCCATCTTCTTTATCAAATACCACCACCAACAACAAATGCCACCACCAACAAAATCACCATCCCTTTCCTCTCCTCCTCCCTCTCCTTGGGGCCAGCCACTCCCTAGGCCACCACCAAGGGGTGGCGCACCACCCTAGGGCCAGCGGCCACCCAAAGGCCAAGCCCCCTTTCCTTCACTCGCTTGGTATTTTCCTCTCCTGGGGAATCGGACGCGCAAAGCTTCAAAAGTAGCATTTTAGGCGAGTGATTTTCCTCGCCAGAAAATAGACTTGTATTAAAATCATTATTATGTTGTCCTTGGTAGCAGTGCGATGTGGTTGTACGGGTGTGTGTGTTGTAATCTGTGGATATGTCCTGGACTGATATACTGTAATGCTTGTAATAGGATAAACAACTCGTGCGACCATTTAGCCTCCGGTCTCTCACCATCTCGAAAGAGAGGTGATTGGGACCGTCAGGTTTCTCAGCTCCATCTGTTTAGCATACTTAGCGCTCAGCGCTTTATTCACTAAATCCGTCCAGGCAAGTTGCTACCGGACTTTCCACTCGTATTCTAAAAACGAGTCGTCCCGGTAACCTCGCCAAGCGTATTAGTGTCTAAACTCTGTTCGCTACCTGTGCCTCCAGCATACTCAGCTCCACTTGGTTGTATCACTTGTCAACCAATATGTTACCACCCGACATACTACTACCAGATAATTGCCCCTTGTTATTACATGACTTGTCACTTGATGAATATCACCCTCTTGTCATGCTATCACTTGACACCCGGCATGATACACTTGACTCTTATAATTATCACGACAACGGGAATGATGACCTGACATCTTGATTTCTTTATAGTACTTACTGTACTCCTGAGATACATGTATTCCTGACTTGTTTTGCTCATTCCCGGAATCTGATAAATACATAATAAATTATAAAAATGAACAACTTGCATCGGGTCGGGGAAACTCTCGGCTATCAATCCATGTTCGTGTTTACAGTGGTATTAGGCATGTTGTGCAACTAAAACTTCCGGTCTGACCTGTGGGCCTCCAGGCGACCGAGGGAGTGCTGGCTCCCTCCTTCCTGGTACCATCTTGATAAGGGCATTCTATAAGACCCTCCTGTAGGCCTTGCGGCCGGTTCCATTTACCAGCAATGGAACGTCCTGGACAGTGGTCCCGGGCATGTACGGGACCCACTGTAAACATTGTTCGTTGATACCCCCGCTGGTTTCCAATAACAGCCTCAACTTACTCAGATGTGGATGTATGTGAAGTAGGACGCTATGGCACATACCTAGACATATGAGTAAGATGAGTAATAAGATTAAGCAGTTAAAAGTGCTAATAACAATTCCTTCGAGTTTGCCAGTTATAGCACATTGTGTCTCCTTTACATGCTTCTTATTCATAATGCTATATCAACTCTCATACACTTATCTCTTATGCCACTTGGCTGTAACCTGGACATTTGTTTGGGAGGTTCTGACTCCCTTGAATTTGTATGTTCAGGTTCCGAAGCTTGGAGTGAAGTGGAGCCTTCCACCGAAGATCAAGCTTTCTTCTCAGCATAGGCTGACTAGTCTCGGTACCTTTAGTACCCAACTTTTCCTTGTAGCTCGCGGAATTTTCCTTCAGCTCGTAAGCATCTTGTATTCATATTGTAAATTTTACTTTTGTACCCAGCTGTGATATAAGATATATGTAATAGTATATCACACTCGGTGATAACTTTGTAAATTATACTCCTCATATTGGAATATGTATAAATACTACGTATTATCGTACTATGATTCTTGCCTGTACTGATGCTTAGCGTATATACGTGAGGGTATCTCTGACCTGTGTATATACGTTGCAGTAACGTCTCCGTACCCGCCGGATCGGGGCGTTACACACTTGAAGCTTGGAAGTGGTGGTTGTGGTTGTCAACATATTCCACACTGCAAATGTGAAATCAAAGTTAGAAGCAAGCAAAAGATATTCTTTAGGAAGTGTGCTTCTAATGGCCTCAAGGGCTTGTGCATTGGCCCCTATATGCTTGCTATCACTAAGATAGGATTCCTTGGTAATGGCAAGGTGAACCTTATAACCTAGGGTTTGGAGGTATATGGACATCCTAGTCTTCCAAACAATGATGTTGGAAGGGTCAAACATAGGTGGGGTCATGAAGTCCATGGGTCCAAACTATATGTGTGCAAGCAAACAAATGTGCAAATGCAAATAGTAGATTAGCAAACTAAGATCTCACTCCTAGGATGTTAAGCCTAAGTATCAGGAGCGTAGGCTCTGATACCAATTGTAAATCACCTAGAGGGGGAGGGGGTGAATAAGTGATAATGCTAATCTATAAATTAGATGCGCTAAATGCTGAAGCTTAAAACAAATTTGCAACACACTTAGTACAACACACAAGTGTAGCCGAATTTCCCGTGAAGGGATCTGGACTAACTCCTCTTGATTTCCCTAGATATGGGTTGAGGTGCTATATGAAGCTCTTGTGGTTAAGTACAAGTGAGGCACACACACAAACAAGCCAAGCATATAAGGATGATAAGCAATATGAAATATGTAAGGCACAAATGCAAGCAAGTATGAATGATATGGCAATATGAATAATGCTATGCACAACACAAATAGAGAGAGAGTTAGAGAGACAATGGATCAAACGCAAACACAAAGATATGTTTCGAGGTTCGAGCCCCTAGCTCTACGTCCCCGCCTTCACCGAGAAGGATTTCTAATCCACTAAAGGAGTACTGAACTCCTCTCTCAACCTTACAATGCCACCGAGGCAATACAACCACAATCCACCTCTACCGAAGAGGGATAAGGCCCGTAGCCAATACAATCACAATCACAATCACCTCTACCGAAGAGGGATCCAAACACCATTCCGATCAACCTCTACCAAAGAGGGATACACAAATAAAGGAGGGTTTACAACTAGTGGTTTCTTCCAACCACAAACAATCTCTCTTTCCTCTTTTCAAAAAACCAGATCCTAATAGATTTAGGATAGATGATAGCTCAAGTGTGGAAAAACAAAGTGTTTTGATCAAAGAAAATCTCTTGCGAAAATACCAAATTGATATAGAAATGAAGAACAAGAAATCAATTCCCAAAAACTTATTTTCTTTGAAAATAACAAAACACTTAAAAACAAACAAGATGAATCTTTTTGCTCTTTAAACTC
Organism: Agave tequilana; assembly: GCA_038442645.1. NCBI lineage: Eukaryota > Viridiplantae > Streptophyta > Magnoliopsida > Asparagales > Asparagaceae > Agave > Agave tequilana. Next base: position 4,625 of record JAVJIF010002409.1, read on the forward strand.
TTTTGAAAACTTCTTTTTAAAATCAGAGAGTAGGGAAAAATTAGCTCAGAAAATCATAGCCAAAACCCCCAAGAAATGGGGTATTTATAGGCCAAGCAGAAAACTAGCCGTTAGGCTGATCTGGTAGCCTGATAGGCTTGCGGTCGACCGCCCGGTCGACCGCCAACGGTCAGAAATATGACCGTTGGGGCAATACGGTCGACCGCTCGGCGACCGCCCAGATACAGAGAGCAGACTTCAGACTTCTCTGCTCTGGTCGACCGCTCGGTCGACCGCCCAGATACAGAGAGCAAGGCTCTCTTATTCGGTCGGCCGACCGGCCGACCGGCCCACTGTGCCAGCAGCGTGCACAGGTCTATGCACGTCGGTCGACCGCCCGGTCGACCGGCAAGGCCTGTCAGCACAGTTCTGGGTCAGAAACTGGGACTGAAAAACAGTTAAACATATTTCTAAAAATTCTTTTATCTCTTCTAAAAATCCCCAAAAAAGTTTTATCATTTTGCATTGATACATAAACATGTGATAAAAAGTTTAGCTCAAATATCAAGCATATGAAACTATTTTTGTGTCTTATCATTTTTACCAAAAACCAAAACTTGTATTTTATCAAACTTGACTTTTTCAACACATGAATAGGAAAGTCAAAATAAGTTTGTGTAAGAAGTTTAAGCATGCATGTATAGAATGATCTCTATACATAACATAAACTATCAATATAAAACTTGTTTTGATCATATTTGAAAAAAAAAAAAACAATAAAAAAAAAAAAAAAATATCCAACATAAACGTGTGTGTTGTGCACTTGAGCATATCAACTATTCTTATCTTTACAAATGGATCTAAACACACTAAACTATGGATACCTAAGTCTTCTTGATGATCTTCCATCTTCAAGCCGGCTCGATCCCAAACGTGATCCACCGAGTGCAAAGGTATGATCTTGATGCTCGGGCACTGGAATCACCATATGAAAGCTTCCAAAACTTCTCTTTTTGAAGCAATCACCAACTAATATTTTGATCAATGATCTGTAACTAAAATCACAAGATAATTAGTAAACATAACTACATGAGTTAACCATCATCAAAACTAGAGAGGAAGGCCTCCGGGCCAACATGAATATGAAGCAAGTAAATAAAGCAATGAATATAAAGCAAATAAATGAAGCAAGTAAACCAATCGCAAACACTGAGATTTGTTTCGAGGTTCGAGCACCCAGCTCTACGTCCCCGCCTTCACCCAAGGATTTCCGATTCACTAGAACTTCCACAAAGGATTACAACCATTAGGGACTACCCAACTCCTCAATCACACTCCTCTAGTCCAGAGGTAGTGGAGCCACAAATACAATAATCACTGGAAGATCAAAAGACCACAAACTCTCTCTTGAAAACTTTCTTTACAAAAACTCTAGAGAATAATATATAAGATTGAAGCTCAAGGTTTTGTAAGTGATATAAAAATAGAAGAGAGATTTTAAGAACCAAAAACTTTTAAAAAACTTTTGAAAGTAATTGCCCAAAACTTAAACAAAAGCTCTTTCTCAAGAAACTCAAAACTTTTGATCTTTGAATTTGTTGTTATGTAAACCTCTACCCTAATGACCAATTTATATAGGATTTAGGAAGAGTAAACATAGAAAAGTTTTACCTGAATATAAGAGGAAGAAAATTGACCCTCTAATACAGCTAACCACGTTTTATTTAAACTTAAACACATTTGAAAATGTTAAAAATCAGCCTCCAGAAAATTAGCCATTACTGCCAATCTGGCAGATTGGTCAACTTTGAGCACATTTTTCAGGCTGTAAACATCTGAATTCAGAATTAGGTATATAGGAATAATTTGTAAATCTTTAGGTCTTCGTTTTAATGCAACTGAAATGATCTCAATATCAGTTTTTATTGAACAGTTATCAATAAAAAACTGACAGGTGTCAAAACAGAAACTGTAAGCTATTTTTAGAACAAGAATAGAGTTCAACCAAATATTTAACATCTTTAAATTTGAATCTGAAAATGATTATTAAATAATAAATTTATATCTGAAAGTTATATTTGAAATGCAAGTTAAATTATATTATTTGAATATAAGAATAAAAAGTTATGATAACAATTATAAAAGGGTGTCAAGTAAATCAGCAGAACTAAAACTGGTTCAAATCCAAAACCCGATGTATGTACTTGAAATCCAAAACCGATTAAATAAAAAACCAAACGTATTGAATTTATGTGTGTGTATTTGAGCTTCAAACGTATATACTATTCTTTAACAAACTAAAAATATAAAACTTTATAGGAAGGTGTCTCTGAACCGCGTTGCCGAGCTAAAGCCTTCTCCTATGAAAACGTCCTCTTGCGTCATTTGCCTTTTAGCGCCATTATCCTTGCAATATACTTAATAAGGCCATCATAAATGGTACTAACCTGAAACTCATTTAAACAAACTTATTAGTACCATATAGCTTCTATGCGTTTTGTTATCATCAAAACTTAAACAAATGGAGAGTGACCTTTAGGCCAACAATCTCCCCCTTTTTGATGATGAGAAAACATATAGGTTATAATACAAGATACAAAAGGGATATAAAAACTCCCCCTCAAATAATGCTCTATTAAACAAGTATAAAACAATTTATAAAAAAAATATGAGTTAAACATGTACAACACATGAAACCAAAACATGAAACTACAAATACTTCTCCCCTTTTTGTCATACATCAAAAAGGGTAGGAAATAACTAATAAACAATATATGTATAAACAAGATATAAACATGCATATATGCTTACATAAACTCAAATATCTCTTCCCCTTTTTATCAATTCATTAACAAAGGGGCTAAGGAACAATCAATTGTCATATCATCAAATCTTAAAGGCCAAAACTTAAGGTTTTTTTTTTTATATACCAACTTAAAATTTTTGATAAACATATTGATACCAATTGAAAAATATTGATACCAATTAAAGGTAAAAACCAATTTTTTAGAGAAACACTAAAATCATTTTGCAATAAGGATACCAAATAGAGAATAAAACCAATTTAAGATCATTGATACTAATATTGAAAATGTTAGCATATATCAAACCAAATATTTTACGTCATAATGATGGGGGTAAGATACCAATTTGAAATGAAAACTGATACGAATTGAAAATACAACCAATACCAATTTTACATAAAACCAATTTAAAAATAAGAATTTTCTCCCTCTTTATGAAATACTAAAAGAAACAATGCATATGCTTGTAATAGATACTAATTAAAAATAATTGACATGATGAACTAAATCAAGCTTAGCAAACATAATTTGTGCTTTTTTAAAAAAATTGTAAAGACATGTGAAACAAGCACAATCAAATCATATATATGTATTTATGGATATACTAATTGAAATATGAGGCATACATATATAGAAAACACATATGAGTATACAAACATATGAATATCAATTTTGATACCAATAAAAATATAATGAGAATCAAGTGTATAACTCATACTTACCACCCTTATCATGCACAAGTTTAAAAGATATTCAAGAAGGGTATACAAGGCATGGTCGCCCATCCAACCGCCCTTTAATGGAAAAGGTTTTCAAAAATAGGTTTGAAAATAGAATATGTTTGAAAACTCTTCCAAAATGAAGATTACGAACTAGTTAATAGAAAAATTTGTAAACTAGTACGAAATCCTTCAAGTAAGGAATAAAACAAAATTATATTTCATGAAAAACATGTAAATCACATGATCATTAAACACTCAAAATCTATAGCCCATATCATACTCATGAAAACAAAATCATGAGAAAATAATAAGTGGGGTGAGTGTACAAGATATATGTGAAACACATTATCATGAAAATATGCAATCAAGCTCAATTGAAATTCCTTTAAAACATGAAAACATGAAAATCATCAAAACTAAAATTTCATTAAAAAGCAATTTATACTTCAAGGCATATGTATGTTTTGACAAAATAAGAAGTATACATATATATCCCTAAACACAATTGAGTCCATAATAAAGATTTGCATGAAAAGCAAATGACTCAAGGGGTATACATGTATATCTTAAGGTTTGGCAAAATAAACATATACATGAAGTGAAAACACATGATCATAAAACATGTCCAAGATGGGGAATACAAGTTTAAAATGCATGAATCATCAAAACTAGTCTATACTAGTACATTTAATAAGCACAACTGAGCATTTAAGTACAAACATATAGAAGTCTATTTGTGGCTCACTAGATGTATAAGTATATATTCAAGTTTTAATGAAAACTAACATTCAAACATGTAATTAAATCATGAATCATAAAACGAGACATAAATCAACATGATAAACATAAATTATGTAAATCCACATGCTATTAGAACTATGATATACATAATAGCTAAACAATGGTGAGAACACAACATATGGGTCCATATAAACATGGGTGTTCTCAAATGCTATATATGCATGTTAATGAACTAATAATCATGGCATTTAACATAATAATCTATAAATATTAAAATATGAAGCATCAAAACAAAAATCATAAACATCCATATGATCATTATGTATATGCATATGCATTAGATCTAGGACATACATATTAGTTTTAAAACAAAGTGAGAACACAAAGATATAAGTCCATATTAAACATGGGTGTCTCAATTAACTAAACATGGATATCACTAATCTAATTATCATGACATAATCATAATAATCAATATAAACCAAGACATGCTATAAATCGATGAACATGAAAAGCATGCTAACATAAATAAGGAGTAAGAGACCGTTACCAAAACCTAGAAGGCAACTCTCCATGTCTCCAAAACAAGGTGGTCCTCCCACCAAACTCCCCTTGAAAGTGATGCATCCAAAATGTTCTCTTTAAGCTCGGAACGCATCCACCTCAAGGCACCATAACTCTCACATCATGCGAGAGCCCACACCTACATCAAATACAATAGGGTGGTCTTTGATACCCATACTCTTTTGGGTCCATGGGGTTAGTTCCTTTCCTAACCCAAATAAATTTATTTGCTAAATTTACATCATGTATCTTATCAAAAAAAAAATTTAGCAAGGTGGCCCTTACATCCACAATGTGTACAAGTGTACACATGAGCATACATTATGTTATGAGTGTGTACGTGAGTAGCATGTGTATGCCGTGTATGGTGTGCATGCATAGATGGAACTTGTTTCTTTCGAAACATGGATTCCAAGCGTGTATGGTCCAAAGCACAATGGCTCAAAGTGGAGCCCAAACAATCCACACTTTTCTTCAAATCATTTATATCTTTTCAATACTAGAAAATAAAGTGGAGCATGCAATAGGTAAGCTAGGTGAAGCTACACTAGCATGAAAAACATGAGTGTCAAAATCATTTTGCAAAGAAATATTTTTCTTTAAACACTCTTTCAATTCTTGTGAAATTAAATCAATTTTGTTTTTCAAGGAATTATTCTCTTTTAATACAAAATCAAAATTTGAAGTTAAATCCTTATTTTCATCAAAATATATTCACAATCATTTTTACTTTTCAAAATTTTGTTTTCATTAAGTGCAAGATCAAGTTGTGATTTAAATGAGTCAAGTTCACTCGAAATCTCATCCCTTTCTTGCAAAACATTTTCAAGTCTAGAGGATAAATTTTTATTTTCTTCTTTTAAAATAAGATTATCCTTTTTCAAAAGTTTGTATTTAGAAATTAAATTTTCACTAACTATAGATGGTTCTTCATATAAAGCATGTGCATCTATATAATCACCACAAGAAGAACTAACACTATTATCTAGTTGAGTTTCCGAATATACCTCAAGGGAGTCATTCCCTTGGACCATGAAGCAACGTTGGTCGGATTCTTCTCCACTAGATTTTTCCTCCATACTGATTTGTGTTTGAAGCTCGAGAGAGGTCAATATGCTCCACACTGCAAAAGCGGAATCACAATGAGAAACCATAGATAAATATTCTTTACTTAGTGAGTTTCTAATAGCCCTTAGGGCTTGAGCATTAGCCATTTTATACTTGCTATTACCAATAAAAGATTCCTTGGTAGCAGTAAGGTAAACAAAATAACCTAGGGATTTTAAATAAATACTCATTCTAATCTTCCATATTTCAAAGTCACAAACTTAATCATGGGAGGGGCAAGGGGATCCATAAGTGTGTATAAACAAAGAGTATGCAAATGCAAGTCTTAGATTAGCTAGCCAAGATCTCACTCCTAGGTGGTTAAACCTAATATCAGAAGCGTAGGCTCTGATACCAATTGAAATCACCTAGAAGGGGGTGAATAGGTGATAATGCTAATCAATGCACAAATTAAAATGTTATGATGTAACAATCACCCAAAATAAGACTAGAAGCCGAATACCCCGTGAAGGGCTTTGAACTCCTTCCTCGTGATTCCTCTAAATAAGAGTTTGAGGTGCGCAATACAATCTTGTTGTATGAGTATTGATCGACAATAAGGCAATGAATATGAAGCAAGTAAATAAAGCAATGAATATAAAAGCAAGTAAATGAAGTAAGTAAACCAATCGCAAACACTGAGATTTGTTTCGAGGTTTGAGCACCCAGCTCTACGTCCCCACCTTCACCCAGAAGGATTTCCAATCCACTAGAACTTCCACAAAGGATTACAACCACTAGAGAGCACCCAACTCCTCAATCACACTCCTCTAGTCCAGAGGTAGTGGAGCCACAAATACAATAATCACTGGATGATCAAAAGACCACAAACTTTCTCTTGAAAACTTTCTTTACAAAAACCCTAGAGAATAATATATAAGATTGAAGCTCAAGATTTTGTAAGTGATATAAAAATAGAAGAGAGATTTTAAGAACCAAAAACTTTCAGAAAACTTTTGAAAATAATAGCCCAAAACTTAAACAAAAGCTCTTTCTCAAGAAACTTAAAACTTTTGATCTTGAATTTGTTGTTGTGTAAACCTCTACCCTAATGACCCCTTTATATAGGATTTAGGAAGAGTAAACATAGAAAAGTTTTACCTGAATATAAGAGGAAGAAATTGATCCTCTAATACAGCTAACCACGTTTTATTTAAACTTAAACACATTTTGAAAACATGTTAAAAAATCAGCCTCCAGAAAATTAGTCATTACTGCCAATCTGGCAGATTGGTCAACTTTGAGCACATTTTGTAGGATCACCTAGAGGGGGGGTGAATAGGTGATGGCTAATCTAATGGTCACTTAATGCAAAATAATGCGGAATTAAAAACTATTATGACCTAAACAAACTATTTAAACTAAACACCACGTACAACACAAGAGTGTAGCCGAATTTCCCGTGAAGGGTTCTGGACTAACTCCTCTAGATTCCCCTAGATAAGGGTTGAGGTGCCGCGTTGGCTCTCTTGGTTAAATACAAGTGTTAGCAAACAATCCCAAGTATGTATTTCAATTAAGCACAATATGAATATCAAGCATGTAAGGATAAGCACAATAAAAACATGCAAGATATAAACAAAGAGACAAAGAGAGAGAGTGAGCAATCACAAACATAAGGGATTTGTTTCGAGGTTCGAGCACACTTGCTCTACATCCCCGCCTTCGACACACGAAGGATTTCCACTATGCACGATCCCAATGGATCACTCCTCTCCTCGGTGCCGCAACACCTACAAGCCCTCGGACTCCCTAGTCCCGTACACACCACAAGCCCCACAAGCTCGCCGAGGTCGCACCTCAAACAAGAGTTCACACACGAACTCGAAACAACCGCGAACGCACTCGTCCGCCTCCTCAAGGAAACAAGAAAAGATCTCTTGGTGATCTAAACACTTTGATCACCAATAAAACTCTCACTACAACACTCCTATAGGATGAATGTCAATGGATAGCTCAAGTGTTTGTGTGAGAAAAACAAGGATGAGAATGGTGGAGGAAAACTCAAAGAATAACTTTTAACACTCTTGATAAAAACTCTCTTTTGATTTGGAAATGAAGCTCTAAAACTTGTGGATATAACCACTGAAAAGAATGAAAAAAACTAACCCAAAACTATTCTTGAAATCTTAGAGAAAACTGCCCCCAAATGGCCCAATTTATAGGGCTGGAAAAACTAGCCGTTGGAGCCTGACAGAACTGTCGGTCGACCGCTCGGTCGACCGGCCAACGGTCATATTTCAGACCGTTGTGCCATCGGTCGACCGGTCGGTCGACCGAGGCTAGGATACAGAGAGCAAGTCTCTCTGTCCGGTCGACTGTCCGGTCGACCGGGGCCTTTCCAGAGAGCAGAGCTCTCTGGACGGTTGACCGGGTCGGTCGACCGGCCACCCTGCCAGAACTGGCGTGCACGTCTGTGCACGTCGGTTGACCGTGATGGTCGGCCGACTTCAAGCTGCGGTCGACCGTCTCGGTCGACTGGCTGAAGCCAGGAAACAATGTTAAGGGATTAAAAACTTGGTCTTTTTGGCTTAAATAAAATCCCATAAAATCATAGAAAATCTATAAAAATAGTTTTACCAATATACTTTGATAAACAAACATGCTTGCACAAAATCAAGACTTGTTATAAATGATTTGGACTATTTTTGTAATATGAAAAAATTGGCTCTTCAAACTTGATTTTTCAAAACTTGTTTTTCCAAAACTTCACCAAATACAAAAACAAGATATTTAAACAACTTTGAAAGCATATGGTGTATGGATATGATCCACTATGCAAACATGGTGAAATATCTATGTTTTTGACATTATGCACTAAACATGGTTTTGGATAAAACATGTAAACTTGAAAACCAAAAATCAAACATGTATTTTCTAAAATAGAAAATCTTTTGTAAAAACAAAACTATCAAGAGTGTGCGTGTATATATGTACTTGAGCAATCCACCAACTATTCTATCCTTTACATTTTAACTAAAAATAAAATCTTACTAAAACAAACCTAGACACAAGTCTTCATCTTCTTGAAGTCTTCAATTGAAGCCTTCTCATCTTCTTGATTTGGTCCAAACACGATCCAATGGCTCTTGGATCAAACCGTGCTAGCTCCAAAACTTGACTTTAAATCCTTTGTTGAAGCTATGCACCTACTAAGATCTTGATCATAAATCTGTTACTAATTAAACACAAGATCATTAGTACTATAACTACATGAGTTGATCATCATCAAAACTAGAGTGATGGGCTTTCGGGCCAACAATCTCCCCCTTTTTGATGATGACGAAACTCATGAAGTTATATATGCATGAATTAAAGTAAAGCTCCAAAGAAGCTCCCCCTTAACTCATGCATAACAAACAAATAATAAATATGCAATGTATGCTCATAAACATGTATGAAAATCTAGGAGATAAACATGCCAATCAAGCATAAAACAAATCAAATTCTTTTTCTCCTATTTGCAAAACACAACATATATGCATAAACACAAATACTACTCCCCCTTAAGCAAGGAAAACAAATACTTCTCCCCCTTAAGCAAGGAAAACATGCATATATCTCAAATACTTCTCCCCTTTTTGTCAATCATCAACAAAGGGGTTAAAGTAAAAAAAAATCATCAAATTTTTCTCCCCCTTTTTGTCATAAACAAAAAGACCAATAAGGGTGTAAACAAATAAGTCAATAAAAGGTTATATGCGATATACATTCATGAAGAGGAAGACGGTAAAGTAACTTCCCTACACATATACATTACATGAAAGAGGGATGATAAGCCCTAATTCACATAACGTATAATATGTAATACATAAGAGGAGATGTGAAGCTCCCCCTACACACGTGTATCACATAGAGAAGAGTTGTCAAGCTCCTCAATATACAATACACTCAACATGAATCTATATGTAGAAGAGATGTTAAGCTCTCCTTGCATATAGACAATACAAATCAAAAATTTTGATTTTTTTTTTTATAAACAAAATTTTGAGTTTTCTCAATAAAACAAATCTTGAGAATCCTTCTAAAAAAAATTTATTTTCTTATCATAAACAACTTTGTGCTTTAAACATGTAAAACAATTTTAACTCAAACACAAATAAGTCATATATATGTATGAAAAATGAGTATACCAAATGAAATTGATACATACATATATAAGAAAACAAAATATGAGTATATACAAAAATAAAGTTAAATTGATACCAATTGAAACGATTCAATGATACCAATTGAAACAATAATAGGATCATGTGTATATCTCATAAACATTGAAGAATAAATAACTAGTTAAATTAATTTTTTTTTGAAAAAACTAGTTAAAGATCCTTCAAAAACATGAAACTAAATCATATGTATTTCATGAATCATACCAATACACAAGAGATGACACTCAAAATCGATTAAGCTCGTAAAAGTGTTTATGAAACAAAGTCATGACAAAACAAAAGAAGTATGAGTGTTCAAAAATCATGTAACTAGCATTTTCATGAAAATAGTCAATGAAGCTCAAAATGATCAAAACAAATTATACATTTTATTTATCAAACAAAACATAAAGATTTATTTTTCATTAAAACAAAACAAACTTCTAGGTATATGTATGATTTATCTAAATCTAACAATATGCATACATATCCCAAACATAAAAGAGTCTATTAAAGGTATTTGCATGAAGGCAAGAGACTCACGGGTATACATGTATATTTATTAGATTTGAATACAAAAATACATATACATGAAGTAAAACACAAAAATTGGCAAAACAAGTGTAAATGAGGAAATCATCAAAACTAGGCTATACATGTGCATATAGTGGGTACAAATGAGCATGAAGTGCAAACATATATGAATCAATTTGTTGCTCACTACTTGTACATGTATAAATCTAAGTTTTAATAAAAACTACATTTAAACTAGTATTTACCACATGAAGCACAAAACCTAAAACATTAACATGCTAAAAATATGACATATGAACAAGCATGTAAATAATTAGGAGTTTAGAGATAGTTACCAACTCCAAACCTCCAAAACATGGTGGTTGACCCACCAAACCTCCTTGATAGCGATGCATTTATATATGTGTCCATCAAGTCCATGTGCATCCACCATCAAGGCACCATCCCTCTCACGTCGTGTGAGAGCCCTCACCTACATCAAATACACAAGGTGGGGGTTTTGGTACCCATTTTCTTTTGGGTCCTTGAGGGTTAGTCTTGTAAGGCACCCAAACATTTTTATTAGCAAAATTTAAAGCATTTATCTTATCATAACAAAACTTTGCTAAGTGGCCTTTGCGGTCACAATGTGTACACTTATACACCTTAGGATGCTTATGTGTGTGAGTGTGATCATGACGTACAACATAAGCATATGCATGATGATGATGTGCATGAACATGTGGAGTTTGTTTCTTTGAAAATAAAGACTCCAATCTTTTATGGTTAAATGCACATGTGCTCAAAGTAGAGCTCAAACAATCCATTTTATTTTCAAAAATTTAACTTCATTTTGATCAATAGAAGTGATGGCATGTAAAGCATGATCAAAAATATTTTTCTTTTTAGAAACTTTTTCTTTTTCTTTTTCAAAAATTTTTCTCTTCAAAGTAGTGTTTTCTTGAAAAATGACTTCCTTTTGTTTTTCCACCAAAAATACTTTATTTTCAAAATAGTGTTTCCTTCACAAAGATTATTTAATTTGGACATCAAGGAAACATTTTCATTTTTCAAATCTTCTTTTTCTTTTTCTAAACATGCAATCTTATTTTTAAATGAATCATTTTCTTTTTGCATGCAAACAAAATCCTTTTTCATTTTCTTATTTTCCTTTTTAATCATGTCATATTTTCAAGAAGTTGTTGACAAAAAGAGTGAGCTCATCATATGACATGTCTTCATCATCTAACTCGGAGTCGGTAGTTACCTCAAGGGGGTTATCCCCTTGGACCATATAGCACAAGTTGGAGGCGTCGCTTCCAACATCCGAATCGCTCCCCGCATAGTATTTTCATTTTCGCCAAGGGAGGTGAGGGTGTTTCCAAGCTACAAAAGCCGAATCATTATTAGCAATCCTAGATAAATAAACATCATCTAGGGTACTCTTCAAATCATAAAGGGCTTTTGCATTAGCCTCAAGATTCTTGCCATTTAAACAATAATCATTAGTGATGGCAAGGTAAACATGAATGCCTAGGGCTTTGAGGTACAAAGACATCTTAACCTTCCAAATTTGGATGTTAAGAATGTCAAAGGTGGGTTGTGACATGAAGTCCATGGTGTGTTCAAAAAATGTGATTAGCCTAAAATGAGGATCTTTAACTCTAGGTTGTAAGACTCAAATTCAGAGCACTTGGCTCTGATACCAATTGTAGGATCACCTAGGGGGGGTGAATAGGTGATGGCTAATCTAATGGTCACTTAATGCCAAATAATGTGGAATTAAAAACTATTATGACCTAAACAAACTATTTAAACTAAACACCACGTACAACACAAGAGTGTAGCCGAATTCCCGTGAAGGGCTCTGGACTAACTCCTCTAGATTCCCCTAGATAAGGGTTGAGGTGCGGCGTTGGCTCTCTTGGTTAAATACAAGTGTTAGCAAATTATCCCAAGTATATATATCAATTAAGCACAATATGAATATCAAGCATGTAAGGATAAGCACAATAAAAACATGCAAGATATAAACAAAGAGACAAAGAGAGAGAGTGAGCAATCGCAAACACAAGGGATTTGTTTCGAGTTTCGAGCACACTTGCTCTACATCCCCGCCTTCGACACACGAAGGATTTCCACTATGCACTATCCCAATGGATCACTCCTCGGTGTCGCAACACCTACAAGCCCTCGGACTCCCTAGTCCCTACACACCGCAAGCCCCACAAGCTCGCCGAGGTCGCACCTCAAACAAGAGTTCACACACGAACTCGAAACAACCGCGAACACACTCGTCCGCCTCCTCAAGGAAATAAGAAAAGATCTCTTGGTGATCTAAACACTTTGATCACCAATAAAACTCTCACTACAACACTCCTATAGGATGAATGTCAATGGATAGCTCAAGTATTTGTGTGAGAAAAACAAGGATGAGAATGGTGGAGGAAAACTCAAAGAATCACTTTTAACACTCTTGATAAAAACTCTCTTTTGATTTGGAAATGAAGCTCTAAAACTTGTGGATATAACCACTGAAAAAGAATGGGAAAAACTAACCCAAAACTATTCTTGAAATCTTAGGAAACAGCCCCCAAATGGCCTAATTTATAGGGCTGAAAAAAACTAGCCGTTGGAGGCCTGACAGAACTGTCGGTCGACCGCCCGATCGACCGGCCAACGGTCATATTTCAGACCGCTATGCCATCGGTCGACCGGTCGGTCGACCGAGGCCAGGATACAGAGAGCAAGTCTCTCTGTCCGGTCGACTGTCCGGTCGACCGGGGCCTTTCCAGAGAGCACAGCTCTCTGGACGGTTGACCGGGTCGGTCGGTCGGCCACCCTGCCAGAACTGGCGTGCACGTCTGTGCACGTCAGTTGACCGTGATGGTCGGCCGACTTCAAGCTGCGATCGACCGTCTTGGTCGACCGGCTGAAGCTAGGAAACAATGTTAAGGGATTAAAAACTTGGTCTTTTTGGCTTAAATAAAATCCCATAAAATCATAGAAAATCTATAAAAATAGTTTTACCAATATACTTTGATAAACAAAATGCTTGCACAAAATCAAGGCATGTTATAAATGATTTGGACTATTTTTGTAATATGGAAAAATTGGCTCTTCCAAACTTGATTTTTCAAAACTTGTTTTTCCAAAACTTCACCAAATACAAAAATAAGATATTTAAACAACTTTGAAAGCATATGGTATATGGATATGATCCACTACACAAACATGGTGAAATATCTATATTTTTGACATTATGCACTAAACATGGTTTTGGATAAAACATGTAAACTTGAAAACCAAAATCAAACATGTATTTTCTAAAATAGAAAATCTTTTGTAAAAACAAAACTATCAAGAGTGTGCGTGTATATATGTACTTGAGCAATCCACCAACTATTCTATCCTTTACATTTTACTAAAATAAAATCTACTAAAACAAACCTAGACACAAGTCTTCATCTTCTTGAAGTCTTCACTTGAAGCCTTCTCATCTTCTTGACTTGGTCCAAACACGATCCAATGGCTCTTGGATCAAACCGTGGTAGCTCCAAAACTTGACTTTAAATCCTTTATTGAAGCTATGCACCTACTAAGATCTTGATCATAAATCTGTCACTAATTAAACACAAGATCATTGTACTATAACTACATGAGTTGATCATCATCAAAACTGGAGTGATGGGCTTTCGGGCCAACACATTTTTCAGGCTGTAAACGTCTAAATTCAGAATTAGGTATATAGGAATAATTTGTAAATCTTTAAGTCTTCATTTTAATGCAACTGAAATGATCTCAATATCAGTTTTTTATTAAAAAGTTATCAATAAAACACTGACAGGTATCAAAACAGAAACTGTAAGCTATTTTTAGAATAAGAACAGAGTTTAGCCAAATATTTAACATCTTTAAAATTTGAATCTGAAAATGATTGTTAAATAATAAATTTAGATCTGAAAGTTATCTTTGAAATGCAAGTTAAATTATATTATTTGAATATAAGAATAAAAAGTTATGATAACAACTATAAAAGGGTGTCAAGCAGATCAGTAGAACTAAAACTGGTTCAAATCCCAGACCCGATATATGTACTTGAAATCCAAATCCAAAACCGATTAAATCAAAAACCAAATGTATTGAATTTATGTGTGTGTATTTGAGCTTCAAACGTATATACTATTCTTTAACAAACTAAAAATATAAAAACTTTATAGGAAGGTGTCTCTGAACCGCGTTGTCGAGCTAGAGCCTTCTTACTATGAAAATGTCCTCTTGCGTCATTTGCCTTTTAGCGCCATTATCCTTGCAATATGCTTAATAAGGCCATTATAAATGGTACTAACCTAAAACTCATTTTAATCAAACTTATTGGTACCATATAGCTTCTATGTGTTTTGTTATCATCAAAACTTAAATAAATGGAGAGTGACCTTTTGGGCCAACAGGTTTTTCCTGGGGGAATCCAGTGTCAAATTCTTTAGATATGTCGTTACATCCAAAAGAATTCACCTGGATCTGGAGAAAGTCCGCGCCATCCAAGAGATGCAACCTCCGAGAAATCCTAAGGAACTCAGAGGCTTATAGGGATGATTGCCTTATATTCATAGATTTATATCGAATCTTTCAGGACGCTCTCTATCCTTCACCAAACTAATAAAAAGGGAGTCTCACTCGTTTGGGGCAGTGCTTGCCAACAAGTATTCGAAGAGATTAAGGGGTATCTCACACGCTCTCACGTTCTAATAGCTGCTGTGACGCCCCGGTCTTGTAGGTACGGAGACGTTACTGCGACATATATACATAGGTCAGAAATACCCTCACGTATATATGCTAAGTATCAGTACTGGCAAGAATCAGAGGAGAAAGCACAGTGATAATATACAGTCTAACAGAAAAGTACAAATACATGGTTATCACAGAGAGTGATACAACATTACATGAAAATTACATCACCAAAAAATGCAAAAGTACAATACATGAAGAGATATACATAACTGTTGGCCCAAAAAGTTATACTCTCCATTTGTTTAGAGTTTTGATGATAACAAAACAAATAAGAGTTATTGGTACTAATTAGTTTGTTTAAGATAAGTTTCAGGTTAGTATCATATTTGGAGGCCATTGCTTAGCTATTGCAAGTATTTCTAGGTTCATGAAGTAAAGAAAGCTTTTTGCACATCAAGGAAGGAACATAGAAGAGAAGGCTCTAGAAAGGCATCGCATGGCTCAAGACTTCAAGATTGCTCAAGATAATTTATTAGATTTGTTTTTAGTTTAGAGTTTTGTTAAAGAATAGTGAATAGGTTTGTAGCTCTATCACACACGTTTTTGCGCACATCTTGTTTCCAAACATATTTCCTTTAACATGTACAAAAATAGTTTGTATATAATCTTCAACCTACAAACTTACTTTGATATACCTATTCATGTGTTTTAAGTTTTGTGTTTTAACAAAACTTATTTTTGGAATTAATGACAAAAACTATGATATATATATGTTTCATGTATATAGGATTATATCCATATACATCATGTTTCAAAGTGTTTAAATATCATGTTTTTGTATTTGGAAGAGTTTTGGACAAAACGTATTTTCTATTCAAAATCCAAGTTTTAGAAAATACAGTTTTTGGTTTTGGTAAAAATGATAAAACTATTTTTAGTGATTTTTAGGAGTGTTAAAAGATTTTTCAAAATATTTTTAAACTGTTTTTCTGACCCAGTTTTCTGTTCCAGACTTCAACCAGTCGACTAGTCTTCTGACAAGTCGACTTGGCTTGAAGTCGGTCGACCGGGTCGGTCGACCGACGTGCACAGATCTGTGCACGTTTGGCAGACTGTGGACGGTCGACCGTCCGGGTCGACCGGGTCTGAGAGCAGAGCTCTCTGTATCTTTGGGTCGACCGGGCGGTCGACCGTCAGCCTGCAACGGCTATTTTTTTGAACTAGCGGTCGACCGGCCGGTCGACCGAGCTAGCCGTTTGAACAGTAACGGCTAGTTTCTAAGCTGGTTTATCTTTTGTCCTTTTCTCACTTAAGTGTGTTTAAATGACATGTTTTGGTTTTAATACTTTCTGATTAGCCTTAAATATATTTTATCTCCTAACCCTAACCCTCTCCTATAAATAGGGTGTTTAGGGAGAGGTTGGGGACTAGAAAAATTCTCAAAATTTCCAAAAGTTTAAGGCATTCAAAAAGACTTGGTTTCTTGGTTTTTGTGCTGAAATTCTCGCTCATTTTCTAAAGTGTTTTCAAGAACTCTCTGATTTCTTTTTTCTTTTCTCCTTGCACACAAGAGCTTCATTCCTACTCATTATTCTCTAAGGACCTTTGTAAGGGAAGAGAATTTTGCAAGAGAGAGTTTGTGGTCTTTTGTCTACTCAGAGATTGCTTGAACTTGAGATTGTGGAGTTGGGTACTCCGTTGTATTTGTGACATCTTTGTGATAGTAGAAGTGGTTGGAATCCTTCTGGGAAAGGCGGGGAAGTAGAGCTGGGTGCTCGAACCTCGATAACAATTCTCGGTGTTTGCGTTTGGTGTACTTGCTCTTATTTCTTCCTCTATTTTCATTGCTCTTATTACTTGCTCTCTACATTCATTGCTATATTCACTTGCTTTGTGAGATTGTTGCATCATAATTTTTAAATTGTGCATTGATTAGCATTATCACCTATTCACCCCCCTCTAGGTGATTTTCAATTGGTATCAGAGCTTGGACTCTAGGTTTTGGCTTAACATCCATAGAGAGATCCTTAAAATTTGCTAATCAACATTTTCATTCCATTTGTCATTCACTAGTAAACATGGCCGATAACATCAAAACCCCTCCTAAATTTGATGGACTCAACTTTCCTATTTGGAAGGTTAGGATGACTATCTTTTTGCAATCTTTAGGTAGCTTAGTAGCTAAATCATTGACCAAACCCTATGTTGCACCCGATAGTGATGAGAGCACATGGACCGACTTCAACTTTAGAAAATATGAGGCTAACTCCAAGGCCCAAAATTCCCTCTTAACCGCCTTGAATGAGGATGACCTTACACGGGTAATTCATTGCCAATCCGCCTATGAGATTTTGCAACATTTATTGGTCACACATGATTGAGATTTTTAAAGAATAAAAAGAAGTTCAGATTTCTTAGTCTCAATGCGAATCCGCTGTAGCAAGGGCTCAAGCGGGTCGTGATCCTCAGGGAAGGATGCGATGAAAGCTTTTCGACTCGATTCCTCTGTATGCTTCAAGTAAGAAAAGAGAGATTAGATCTGAGATAAAAAGATGATATTAAAGACGTGGTTTTGCTGATCTTCTACCACAACCCTATTGCAAGTTAAGGAGCTAGATCTTCATCTTAAGATGTAGGTGATTCACCTTAGGTCATTACAAATAATTCAAGCAAGAAAAATCAATACTAGACTCTAGCTAAGTTACATTATTTAAAAGCCAAACTATGGTTCATCCTAACATCTAGGTACAGCCTAATAAAAGACGAATCTTAAATTTATGCTGTCCTAGTTCTTAAGTTTGAAGTCATGAGAAGTCTTTTTAATATGCAACCTATATTAGGAATTCTAGGTATTTGTTTAATCTTCTAGAAAAGTTATTTTTAAACCTAGGGTTTCTATAGATGTTCATTAATCAGATCTAGGCTTAACTGCTCTAGGGTTGCTTCAAGAATCTCAGCAAACCACTAGAGAGAATTAGTTCTTCATTATTTTTTTTCTTTTCAAATTATTTATATTTTTTTTAATTTAATGAGAAAGAGTGCAAGGAAATAAAGAAAAAGAAAACCAGAAGAGATCACAGATTAAAACAACAATCAGAGAGATCAAAAAATAAAATAAAATTGCAGAAATTAAATGAGAACAAAAGAGTGACCTTTATTTCAGATGAATCTCCAGTTACAAAATCTTCTCCTTCTCCATAACGTACATGAATGGAAAATACAATCGTGCAGAAATTTAGAGAAAATAGCTAAAAGAAAACCCTAATACGTCTCTGGATGCCCTTTCTGCTGTGCCTGCAGGGATATTTATAGTGCAGAAGAAGATAGAGTCCCGGATGAAGTTGTAGACGAAATCGGGTAGTCGGAGTCATCCATACTGCCGCAGAATTGCGGCTTTTGCCGCGTTTCTGCGGCAGTTCAGTGGAGTCAGGCCACGCGCTTTGGCGCATGGCTTCTCCTGGTCCGTCCGTCTGGGCGCATGCTTCTGGAATATGCATCCTGGCCTTTTAATCTGGATTTTCAAGATAACTTAGTAATCAAGTTACCCTTAATCCAGATTTCTTCAAATCTTCTTTCCACGAATTTCCTTCTTATCTTGGGCTTTTATCCTCATCCTGCAAGTGTTTAGGGTTGGATAGAAGTCTATCCTTCCCTTATCTCTGATATTTGCAACTTTTAGCCCTTGTATTTGCATTTTGACTTCTTGTAATTGCGCTTTTTCACCTGGGCTTCAAACATGGGCTTGGATCTGGGCTTTTGGGCTCTTTAAGCTTTATTTCTTATTAAAATAATAATTCGAGGCCTGCACACATTAAATAACGAAATATTAATAAATGTGCATTATAATATGAATAAATGTGCAAATGTGATGGTATATATGATGACAATTATGCATTTTTCACTACCTATTACACCCCCACACTTATCTTTTTGCTCGTCCTCGAGTAAAAATCAAAAAGAAAGAGAAAAATCTAACCTAGCTAACTCACTTTCGTAGGAATCATGGTTGCACTTAGCATGTGCAACAAGCCGTTAAACCCCTAGGTTACCCTAGAGGACGAGTGTTGTCTCGTGAGGGTTTTCAGCGGATTACACCCACAAAATCCATAAAAAGGAAAATATTTGACTTATATTGGAAGAGACTAAGTAGTCTATAAGTTTTAGGATCCTCATTTTTATTCATTCTTCAAACCTAGTCTTTATAAAGTCAATTGTTATTCATTTTAGGTAAGGATTAAAATTGAATTTCTAATATAGTCTTTTTCGTTACCAAAAATCATATGCATCCTTATGTTTTTACTAGCAATTCCTTAACTAGGACTCTCATGCCTCTTTATTATTTTTATAACATCATCTAATTTTCTTTCGTGTAAGTATCAAGGCTTCTTGAGGCCCTCATACCTAACTAGTTGACTATTAGATGTGTTAATAATTTTTTTTTTTTTAGCATGTATAACTCATCTAATTTTCTTTCGTATAAGTATTAAGGCTTCTTGAGGCCCTCATACCTAACTAATTGACTAAGAGATGTGTTAATACATGTATAATATTTCTCAGTTTTCTTAGGCTTTCTAATCCACCCATGTAGCGAACTTAAAGTCGGTGGCTCCCAAACCGGTCGGCTTTAGGGCACCAGGTGAGAAAACACCCCGCGGACTCAAATTCGAATGAACTAGGCCACAAAACTAAGGACTTTATTTTTATTTAGAACTCACCTTTAGGCGTGAATACTTATGCTTCTTGAGGCACATGTATCCAGCTTAATTGGTGATATTTTTTTTTTTTTTTATATGAGGCACAAGGTCTTTGTCTTAGAATCCTAGACATGTACTAGGAATGCACATTTCATTAAGGTAAAAATTAAGACTAACTAATTATTCAATTTCTCTTCCTATACCTAAAATTTAAACAATTTATTTATTTTGACCAAGTTTTTAGAAATCCTAATCATGATTTTCCTAATCCTTAAAACTAACTAAGATTTCTTTCAAAAAATAAGTCAAAATATTTCCTTTTTATAACTTTTTTTTTAATTTTTTTTTTTTTAAAGTTACATACCCTTCCCCCACACTTGTTTCATGCATTGTCCCTAATGTATGAATGAAATGTATGGATGCATGAACTGGCAGAAAGATATAATCACCGATACAGTGGGTCAAAAAGACCCATCGCCGCATTAGCTTCCGGCACAGACTCCAAAAAGATTTTAAGACGTTGACCATTTACCTTGAATGCATTGCCATTTTTGGGGTCGTAGATCTCTATGGCTCCGTGTGGAAACACAGTCTTAACAATGAATGGCCCTGTCCATCTTGACTTCAACTTGCCGGGAAAGAGATGAAGTCTAGAGTTGTAGAGTAAAACTTTTTGTCCTTGGACAAAAGTTTTTCTCGCGATGAATTTATCGTGAAAAACCTTAACTCTATCCTTCGCAATCTTTGCATTCTCGTATGCATCATTCCTCAACTCCTCTAGTTCAGAAATTTGTAATTTCTGAAACTCACCGGCCTTATCTAAATCGAAATTTAGCTGCTTAATTGCCCAAAGGGCCCGGTGCTCTAGCTCGACAGGAAGGTGGCAAGCCTTTCCAAAGACCAGTCTGTAGGGAGACATTCCTAGAATTGTCTTAAAGGCAGTCCTATATGCCCATAGGGCATCCACCAGTTTGGTGGACCAGTCCTTCCTATTCTGATTCACAGTCTTCTCCAAAATGAGCTTGACTTGCCTATTAGAAACTTCTACCTGCCCGCTAGTTTGAGGATGGCAGGGCGTAGACAACTTGTGAGTAATGGCATATTTTCGCATAAGAGCTTCAAAAGTTCTATTGCAAAAATGTGTGCCATTGTCGCTAATGATGGCTCGAGGGATTCCAAAGCGTGAGATGATGTTATCTTTCAAGAATTTGACAACAACTTTGTTGTCATTTGTCTTGCAAGGGACAGCTTCTACCCACTTTGACACGTAGTCTACAGCCAACAAGATGTACTGGTGCCCAAACGAATTAGGGAAGGGTCCCATAAAATCAATGCCCCATACGTCAAAAAGTTCTACTTCTAGAATGGGATTTAGGGGCATCATATTTCGTTTGGAAATTCTTCCTATCATTTGACATCTTGTGCAAGTTTTGCAATACTCAAATGCGTCTCTAAACACAGTTGGCCAATAAAAGCCACTTTGCAGAATTTTCTCGGCAGTTTTGCGGGGACCAAAATGTCCACCGCAAGCGAACTCATGACAAAAAGCTAGCACGCTTCTAGTCTCCTCGTCGGGGACACATCTCCTAATGATTTGGTCGCTACAATATTTGAAAAGATAAGGATCTTCCCACATGTAATACCGAACTTGAGACAAGAATCGGTATCTATCCTGTTTAGACCAACTAGGTAGTGTTTGGTTTGTGACTAAGTAATTTACTATGTCAGCAAACCATGGCTCCTTAGAGATGGCTAGAAGTTGCTCATCGGGAAAATTGTCATTGATGGGCAGCTCGTCAGATGGTGCGTTTGGCACACGAGAGAGATGGTCAGCTACGACATTTTCGACACCTTTTTTATCTCGAATTTTGAGATCGAATTCTTGAAGGAGAAGGATCCAACGAATGAGTCGGGCCTTCGCATCTTTTTTAAGCATAAGGTATCGAAGAGCAGAATGGTCAGTGAAAATCGTGGTCTTGGTCCCAAGTAGGTATGGGCGGAATTTCTCCAAAGCGAACACTACTGCCAAGAATTCCTTCTCAGTTGTAGTATAGTTCATTTGGGCGTCATTGAGCGTCCTACTCGAATAATAGATCACATGCTGCTTGCTGTCCTTACGCTGTCCTAAGACAGCACCTATCGCAAAATCTGAGGCATCTCACATGATCTCAAAAGGCTTGGACCAGTCCGGAGGTGAGATGATAGGAGCAGAGATAAGTTCCATTTTCAATTTCTCCCATGCACTATGGCACCTATCATCAAAGATGAAGGACACGTCTTTAGCTAGAAGGTTTGTAAGGGGTCTAGCAATTTTGCTAAAGTCCTTAATGAACCTACGATAAAATCCGGCGTGTCCTAAGAAAGACCGAATGTCCTTCACGCATCGCGGAAGTGGAAGTTTCGCTATGATCTCCACCTTGGCCTTGTCTACCTTAATCCCTTCCCTAGATATCTCGTGACCTAGGACAATCCCATGTTGCACCATGAAGTGACACTTTTCCCAATTGAGGGTCAAGTTCTTTTCGGTGCACCTACTCAGCACTAGCTCCAAGTGATGGAGACACTGGTCAAATGAATTTCCATAGACGGAGAAGTCGTCCATGAAAATTTCTAGGAAACGCTCGACCATATCAGAAAACAAGCTTAACATACAACGTTGGAATGTGGCGGGGGCATTGCATAGGCCGAAAGGCATTCGACGGTAGGCAAATGTCCCAAATGGACACGTGAACGTTGTCTTCTCTTGATCCTCCAGGGCTATAGGAATTTGGTTATACCCTGAATAACCGTCCAAAAAGCAGTAATACTCATGACCTGCTAATCTTTCCAACATTTGGTCAATGAAAGGGAGGGGAAAATGATCTTTCCTAGTGGCTGCGTTCAACTTGCGGTAGTCTATGCATACTCTCACCTTGGTAGGCAATCGTGTTTGCACTAACTCATGCTTGTCGTTCTCTACCACAGTAAAGCTAGACTTCTTAGGGACCACATGCATTGGGCTAACCCATTCGCTATCGGAAATGGGATAAATGATCCCATTATCTAACAGTTTCACTATTTCAGCGTGTACAGCCTCCTGCATGAGTGGGTTTAGCCTACGCTGTGGATCCCTCTTTGGTCTAACCCCTTCCTCTAGATGGATACGATGCTGGACTATCGTAGGGCTCAGTCCCTTGATATCTGCCATAGTCCAACCGATGGCTTCCCTATGTCTCCTAAGGGTTGCCAGTAGGTCTTCCTCTTGCCTATTAGTCAAATTAGATGCAACTATGACCGGTAACGTCTCTTGTTCACCGAGGTAGGCGTACTTAAGATGTTTAGGCAAGGCTTTTAACTCCAAAGAAGGAGTTGGCTCGATGGGTGGAGTTAAGCTAGAATCTCCCATCTCTATAGAACTCAGATTAGATTCCCATTCGATCTCATCAAGACTGATATCACTTGTTTCTAACTCTTCCTCTTCCTCTGACTCAAATATGATCTCATCATTATGCTCACTTGTCATGTTCTCAATGGAGTTAACCTCAAAGGGTTGGTCGGTCACATCGTAAGGATGCTTACCTAGGTTGAAAACATTGACTTCCTTGGTCATATCCCCAAAAGTCAGTCTCATGGAACCGTTTCTACAATTTATAATTGCATTAGCGGTTGCTAGGAACGGTCTTCCTAAGATAACGGGAGTTTGGGACGTAGGATTAGACACAGGTTGTGTCTCTAAGACAATGAAATCTACTGGGTAAATGAATTCTCCTACCCGTATGAGAACGTCATTGATTTCTCCCTTAGGAACTTTGATAGAGCGGTCAGCCAACTGAATAGTAACTTGGGTAGGGTTGAGTTCAGCTAATCCAAGTTGTTGATACACGGAGAAAGGGAGCAAATTGATGCTGGCTCCTAAATCGAGGAGTGCTCGATTGATTTTGGCTCGACCTATGGTGCAAGAAATGGTGGGGCAACCTGGGTCCTTATACTTGATAGGGATCTGGTTGGACAGTAGCTCACTAATGTTAGTGGCTAGAAAAACCTTCTTAGGCACATTAGTCTTTCTTTTCTTGGTGCACATGTCCTTAAGGAATTTGGCATAACTAGGGACCTGTTGGATTGCATCAAGAAGTGGAATGTTGAGCCTAACTTGATTGAACACCTCTAATAATTTCTCCATATGTGCATTGTTGTTGCTTCTAAGCCTATTTGGAAATGGAGCTATAGGCTGGTGCATCTGACCTGCTGACTTTTCAGCTTCAGTTTCATTGGGGCTGGATGGAGCAGGAGTGGAGCTAGATGGAATGGAAATGGAGCTAGGTGGAATGGATGGCTGAGATGGATCCGATGGCATGGAAACTTGATTATCAACTTGTTTCCCTGATCTGAGTGTATGAACCATATGACACTGATTTGGGTCTTGAGCCTCATTGGCTGGCCTAGGATTCCTAGGGTTTGGTAATGGTTGACTCGGTAGGGTACCCCTCTGTCTCTCTTGTTGGTTTAATTGGATCTCTATCCTAGTTAAAACTTGAGCCAGCGTGTCGTGGCTTTTAACTAGAGTGTCCATCTTTCTTTCCAAATTTGAAAGTCTTGTCTCCATTTGTGAATTTTGGAAAGATGGTGGAGGATTTTGACTAGGGAAATTTTGTTGATAGGGCGAATTTTGAAATTGTTGGAGAATTTGGGCCTAGTTTGATCATTGTTGCTTGGGCCCCACGAAAAATTGGGATGATTTCTCCAACCGGGATTGTAGGTGGGCGAATAAGGATTGTCGGCAGGCCTTGTGAAGGCCGCACTCATATGTTCGGGCAAGCTTTGATGCGCGATGAAGACAGGACATTCCTCGAACACATGGTTCATATCTTGACAATAAGTACAGCCCGCCGAAGATGTTGGGCTGACTTGGTTCACAGAGACTGGCTCTTTAGTTTCAAGAGCCTCTAGTCTACGCATAACAGCAGCTAACTTAGCATCAGTTGCTATGTTGGCCTCAATGGAATGGATACCTCCTTTTGAAGAAGTAGGGTCATTAGTCCTAGATTTTTCAGGAGTAGGTTCCCATTGGATGGTATTTTCAGCTAATTCCTCATACAATTGCCATCCATCAGTTTCGTCCTTTTTCAGAAATCCTCCTTGGCACATGGATTCTAACAACGTTTTAGTTTGATATTCTAATCCATCATATAGAACTTGGCATAATCGCCATTTCTCTATCCCATGGTGAGGGCATTGGGCAAGGAGGTCCTTGAAACGTTCGAAGTATTTCCAAAAGGGCTCATTGGCTGTCTGCTTAAACTGTAGGATATTCTTCCTAATCAATGCAGTCTTGTGAACAGGATAAAATTTCTTTAAGAATGCCTTAACAAAATTATCCCAAGAAGATATAGAACCGGCCTCTAGACTGTAGAGCCATTTCTTTGCTAAATCCTTCAAAGCAAAGGGGACAAACCTAAGTTTGATGTCATCTTTTCCTAACTTAGGAATATTCATCATGAGACATACTTCCTCAAATTCCCTTATGAAGAAGTATGCATCCTCGGAGTCAAGTCCATGAAATTTCGGAAGGGTGTTGATGTATTGTGGCTTAAGCTCAAATGGGTCAACACCTTCATCGTTAAGCTTGATGCAAGAAGGAAGAGAGGTCCTAATAGGATAGAACCTATCTTGGAGTGATATTGGTTGTGCCATGTGTGGGTCGGGCTTGAGCTCGGGTGGTGAACTAGTTCTGGTTAGCCTGGATGTAAGTGGGTCTCTCGACCAAGCGGGCATGCACAATTAGCAAACAAGTTCACCCAATCAATCAATAAAAAAAGAAAAACAATCAAAAATCCTAATCTAGGGTAAGCCTTGACCTAGACGACTCCTAACTTTAGACTATCCTTAGGAGGTCTACTGTCGACGTTAACCACAAGCTAATCGGCCAGGTAGGTGGCAAGACCGGTGGGAGGTTTTCCGTCAGAGACGTTCCTTAATTAAATAACCACCGTTCTTCGGGCTTTCGGCCCTCAATCCCCTGCCTAGACACCGATTTGACAAGAGTTAATTTTGAACAATTTTTCTCCTTCGGTCAATCTCCTATTGAGTCCGAGTTAACTTAGGGCCAACGTCTAGTCAAATTTTACTTAAGGTTAGGGTTGTGAGTGTGACGGATATGATTTGTGGGCCAAGGAAGGGTGATGAAATCCCCACCTTATCATGCTTATGGGTTATGCCCTTAAGATGAATTAGTGTACGTGTAAAGCTATAGAAAAGTAATCACTCAAGAAAGCAGTAAACAACCAAGAGTGTTTCCTAATCTATATGCTATGCAAACGTACCTTGTCACCAGCACTCTTCAACAGAATTAAAAAGAATTAAAATAGACACGTGCCCTAAATGCAAGAGTCTAATATATTTTTTTTTATTTTCAACAAATGGGTTAATGTTATTAATTAGCAGTTGCAGAGAGATCACAGAGAAATAATATCACAGCAGAAATTAGAATTTTGCAATGCAGAGCAACCTGCAGAAAAGAAGGTTAATAGTTCACTACTACTGCCGCAGATCTGCGGCTTTTGCCGCGTTTCTGCGGCAAATTAGTAGGTCCAGGTGCTCTGCTTCGAGGGCAGAGGCACTGGATTGCTGTATGTCCTTGCTGCTGCTCTTTTTTTGTTTCCTGTTCTCTGTACCTGCAACAGAAAGAATAAAGAATGATTAGAACGAGGAAATCGTGCCGTTCCTTCCCCGGCGACGGCGCCAAAATTTGATTGAGATTTTTAAAGAATAAAAGAAGTTCAGATTTCTTAGTCTCAATGCGAATCCGCTGTAGCAAGGGCTCAAGAGGGTCGTGATCCTCAGGGAAGGATGCGATGAAAGCTTTTCGACTCGATTCCTCTGTATGCTTCAAGTAAGAAAAGAGAGATTAAATCTGAGATAAAAAGATGATATTAAAGACGTGGTTTTGCTGATCTTCTACCACAACCCTATTGCAAGTTAAGGAGCTAGATATTCATCTTAAGATGTAGGTGATTCACCTTAGGTCATTACAAATAATTCAAGCAAGAAAAATCAATACTAGACTCTAGCTAAGTTACATTATTTAAAAGCCAAACTATGCTGCGGCAAATTAGTAGGTCCAGGTGCTCTGCCTTCGAGGGCAGAGGCACTGGATTGCTGTATGTCCTTGCTGCTGCTCTTTTTTGTTTCCTGTTCTCTGTACCTGCAACAGAAAGAATAAAGAATGATTAGAACGAGGAAATCGTGCCGTTCCTTCCCCGGTAACGGCGCCAAAATTGATTGAGATTTTTAAAGAATAAAAAGAAGTTCAGATTTCTTAGTCTCAATGCGAATCCGCTGTAGCAAGGGCTCAAGCGGGTCGTGATCCTCAGGGAAGGATGCGATGAAAGCTTTTCGACTCGATTCCTCTGTATGCTTCAAGTAAGAAAAGAGAGATTAGATCTGAGATAAAAAGATGATATTAAAGACTGGTTTTGCTGATCTTCTACCACAACCCTATTGCAAGTTAAGGAGCTAGATCTTCATCTTAAGATGTAGGTGATTCACCTTAGGTCATTACAAATAATTCAAGTAAGAAAAATCAATACTAGACTCTAGCTAAGTTACATTATTTAAAAGCCAAACTATGGTTCATCCTAACATCTAGGTACAGCCTAATAAAAGACGAATCTTAAATTTATGCTGTCCTAGTTCTTAAGTTTGAAGTCATGAGAAGTCTTTTTAATATGCAACCTATATTAGGAATTCTAGGTATTTGTTTAATCTTCTAGAAAAGTTGTTTTTATACCTAGGGTTTCTATAGATGTTCATTAATCAGATCTAGGCTTAACTGCTCTAGGGTTGCTTCAAGAATTTCAGCAAACCACTAGAGAGAATTAGTTCTTCATTATTTTTTTTCTTTTCAAATTATTTATATATTTTTTTTATTTAATGAGAAAGAGTGCAAGGAAATAAAGAAAAAGAAAACCAGAAGAGATCACCGATTAAAACAACAATCAGAGAGATCACAAAATAAATAAAATTGCAGAAATTAAATGAGAACAAAAGAGTGACCTTTATTTCAGATGAATCTCCAGTTACAAAATCTTCTCCTTCTCCACAACGTACATGAATGGAAAATACAATCGTGCAGAAATTTAGAGAAAATAGCTAAAAGAAAACCCTAATACGTCTCTGGATGCCCTTTCTGCTGCGCCTGCAGGGATATTTATAGTGCAGAAGAAGATAGAGTCCCGGATGAAGTTGTAGACGAAATCGGGTAGTCGGAGTCATCCATACTGCCGCAGAATTGCGGCTTTTGCCGCGTTTCTGCGGCAGTTCAGTGGAGTCAGGCCACGCGCTTTGGCGCGTGGCTTCTCCTGGTCCGTCCGTCTGGGCGCATGCTTCTGGAATATGCATCCTGGCCTTTTAATCTGGATTTTCGAGATAACTTAGTAATCAAGTTACCCTTAATCCAGATTTCTTCAAATCTTCTTTCCACGAATTTCCTTCTTATCTTGGCTTTTATCCTCATCCTGCAAGTGTTTAGGGTTGGATAGAAGTCTATCCTTCCCTTATCTCTGATATTTGCAACTTTTAGCCCTTGTATTTGCATTTTGACTTCTTGTAATTGCGCTTTTTCACCTGGGCTTCAAACATGGGCTTGGATCTGGGCTTTTGGGCTCTTTAAGCTTTATTTCTTATTAAAATAATAATTCGAGGCCTGCACACATTAAATAACGAAATATTAATAAATGTGCATTATAATATGAATAAATGTGCAAATGTGATGGTATATATGATGACAATTATGCATTTTCACTACCTATTAACACACGAGGGGACTTCACAAGTTAAGAGAGCTAAGATAGATCTCTTAAGGTCCCAATATGAATCCTTTAAAATGATTGATGAAGAATCTATTGATTGTATGATTACTAGATTTACTAAAATCACCAATGCTCTTTCTTCTTTAGGTGATGACATCTCCAATGACCAAAAGGTGCGAAAAGTGATTCGGGCACTTCCTACATCATGGGAGATCAAGGCCACCACCTTAAAAGAATTGAACGACAAGGATGAGATGGACCTAATTAGTCTCATTGGGAACTTAAAGACCCATGAGATAGAAAAGAAAGCAAGAGAAGAGGCCACTCCACTAAAGAAGAAATCCATAGCCTTCAAATCTTCATCCACTCTTGAAGACGATGAAGAAGATGAAGAAGAAGATGAGGAGTTATCACTACTTGTTCGCAATGTGAAGAGAATGTACCGGAGGAACAAGCTCAACTTCCGAAGGAAATTTGAAGGCAAAGAGGAGAGAAGAATTATATGCTACAATTGCCGAAAACTCGGACATATCATGGCGGATTACCCGGAGTTCAAGAAGAAGATGACCTCCTCCTTCAAGCTAAAGAAACCGGAAGAAAAGAAAGCGTACAAGGCAACTTGGGATTTGGAAAGCGAGTCTGAGGAAGAGGCGGATATAGCGAATATGTGTTTCATGGCAAACACACCAAAGGTAACCCCTCAACCTCTTGATGAAGAAGATGATGATTTAAGTAAAGAAGATCTTGTTCATGCCTTTGTTGAACTTTCAGAAACATATGATAATAAAAAGATTGTATGCTCTAAATTGGAAAAGGAAGTTGCTTTTCTTAAGAATCAACTTGCTATTATTTCTAAAGAAAAAGATGAAATTTCTTCAACTCTCATTTCTACCCAAAATGAATTTAGTGCTTACAAAGTTGCTTGTAAAGCAAAATTTCCTAAGATTGATGAAAAAGAAATTTCTTCTTTAAAAACAAGAATTGTTGATTTTGAAAAGACTTTAAAAGATTGTGCTTTTAACACTAAGAAACTTGAAGAAATGTTTTTCAAAAAGTACACCTCTCATGCTAAAGATTCACATGTTAAGATTCCTCATGCTCACACTACACATAACACTTCTCATGCTAAATCTTTTCATGCTCACAATTCTCATGCTCACAATTCACACACTCACTATGCTTTTAAATATGGTAGAGTGTATAGATGCACATATTGTGGTAAGAATGGACATTTGGCTAAATTTTGTTAAGACCAAGTGAATAGATCAAATAATCTTGTTTGGGGTCAATGAAACTAACTCTTTAGGACCCAAGAAAATGTGGGTACCAAAATCAAGTCCTAAATTATTTGATGTAGGTACACACCAAGGCTCCAAGACGTAGGGAGCGGTGGTACCTTGATAGTGGTTGTTCAAGACACATGACGTGGGACATCAATAACTTTACAACCCTATCAAGGTACGAGGAAGGTGGCTCCGTCACCTTCGGGGATGACTCCAAAGGCACTATCATCGGTATAGGTAACATTCAAATTGGTGCATCTCCTACTATAGAAAATGTTGTACTTGTTGATGGTTTGAAACATAATTTGCTTAGCATTAGTCAATTTTGTGATTGTGGACTTAAAGTTGTTTTTGATGATTCTTCTTGCAAGATTTTTGATGTTAAAACCAATGATTGTATTCTCACCGGTTTTCGTGATGATAATGTTTATATCATTGACATGCTTAATGTGGAATGTTCTACTAAATGCTTAAATGCTTTTGATAAAAATTCTTAGCTTTGGCATAGAAGATTAGGACATGCATCTTTTGACCATCTTTCTAGGATTAATTCTAAGGAATTGGTGAAGGGTATACCTTGCTTGAAGTTTGAGAAAGATCGCATTTGTGGTGCGTGCCAACTTGGGAAACAAACCAAGTCTTCCTTCAAA
Organism: Agave tequilana; assembly: GCA_038442645.1. Lineage (NCBI taxonomy): Eukaryota > Viridiplantae > Streptophyta > Magnoliopsida > Asparagales > Asparagaceae > Agave > Agave tequilana. The sequence continues at coordinate 35,347 of JAVJIF010002409.1, forward strand.
CCAATCAAGGATATCATGTCAACTAGGCCTTTAGAATTAATTCATATGGATCTTTTTGGACCTACTAAAACTAAGAGCTTAAATGGTAGTAGATTTGCATTTGTTTAGTTGATGATTTTCCCGTTTCACTTGGGTTTTCTTCTTGGAACACAAAGATCAAGCTTTTTCTCATTTAAGATTTTCGAAAAAGAGTTGAAAAGAAAAAGGTTTTTCGATTTTGAGAATAAGGAGTGATAGAGGTGGTGAGTTTGTTAACCAACTCTTCATGACTTATTGTGATGAAAAGGGAATTAAGCATGAAATGTCTTGTCCTAGAACTCCACAACAAAATGGAGTTGTAGAAAGAAAAAATAGAACACTTCAAGAGATGGCTAGGACAATGATAAGTGAGTATGACCTCCCTAAATATCTATGGGCCGAGGCCATAAACACCGCATGCTATATATCAAATCGTATTTATTTATGTAAAAATTCTTCCAAAATATCTTTTGAAATGTATCATTCTAGAAAACCTAATATTGCATATTTCAAAGTTTTTGGATGCAAGTGTTTTGTTTTGAACACTAAAGATAACTTGGGTAAATTTGATGTTAAGGCTTATGAAGCAATCTTTGTTGGATATTCTACAACTAGTAAAGCTTATAGAGTATTCAATAGATCTTCACTTACCATTGAAGAATCCATGCATGTTAAATTTGAAGGATCTAATGTGGTTGTTGAGAATGTTGTAGAGATTGACCCATTAGGTGAAGACATGGAGAGACTATCCTTGAAGGACTCACCCGCTCAAGATGATAAGCAAGAACCAATTGGTGACGTTCAAGAGGATAAAGAGGAAAGCTCTCAACCGCTTCCTAAAGCTTGGAGATATGCCACAAATCATCCCAAGGAGCTCATCTTAGGTGATGCATCTAAAGGGGTAACAACTCGCTCCAAACTCCATGACCTATGTGGTAACTTTGCTTTCATTTCTCATTTTGAACCCAAAAGCATCCTCGAAGCCGAGGCGGACTCATATTGGTTGCTAGCCATGCAAGAGGAACTCAATCAATTTGAGCGCAACCAAGTTTGGCACCTTGTTCCTAGGCCCCACGATAGACCAATAATTGGTACTAAGTGGATCTTTAGAAACAAGATGGATGAGTCCGGAAATGTGATTAGGAATAAGGCTAGGTTAGTGGCCCAAGGTTACACTCAAGTTGAGGGAATTGACTTTGAGGAGACCTTTGCACCCGTAGCACGGCTTGAAGCCATACGGATGACACTAGCTTTTGCATCTTTCAAAAATTTTAAACTTTTTCAAATGGATGTGAAAAGTGCATTTTTGAATGGTTTTATAAATGAAGAAGTTTATGTTGCTCAACCTCCCGGTTTTGTTGATCATGTTCATCCCGATTTTGTTTTTAAACTTGATAAAGCTTTGTATGGATTGAAACAAGCTCCAAGAGCTTGGTATGAAAGGCTTTCTAGTTTTCTCATTTCAAATGATTTTATTAAAGGCAAAGTAGATACAACACTATTCACTAAGCATGTTGATAATGACATTTTAATTGTGCAAATTTATGTTGAGGATATAATTTTGGTTCTACTAATGAGTTTTTATGCAAGGAATTTGAAAAGGTTATGCAATGTGAATTTGAAATGTCTTCAATGGGTGAGCTTAATTTCTTTCTTGGACTCCAAATCAAGCAATTGCAAGATGGGAACTTCATATGTCAAGCCAAATACGCAAAGGAACTCGTAAAGAAGTTTGGACTTGAAGACTCAAAGGTTTACAACACTCCCATGGCAACTACCACCAAGCTTGATAAGGATGACCAAGGTAAAATGTTGATATTAAATTGTATAGAAGTATGATAGGTAGTCTTTTGTATTTGACGGCAAGTAGGACGGATATCATGTTTAGTGTGTGTCTTTGTGCTAGATTTCAATCGTGTCCCAAAGAGTCCCATCTTATTGCGGTAAAACGCATCATTCGTTATATTAAGGGAACGATTGGAATGGGTCTATGGTATCCGAAAACTGGAGATTTCTCAATGACAAGTTATTCGGATGCCGACTATGCGGGTTGTAGAGTAGATAGAAAGAGTACTAGTGGGACATGTTAATTTCTTGGTAATTGTCTTGTTTCATGGTCCTCTTGGAAACAAAACTCCGTAGCTCTCTCAACCGCCGAGGCGGAGTATGTTGCCGCGGGGGCTTGTTGTGCACAAGTCCTTTGGATGAAACATACTCTCCTTGATTATGATTTGCATTATAACCATATAAAAATATTTTGTGATAATACTAGTACTATACATATGACAAAGAATGCAAATCAACATAGTAAGACCAAGCACATTGAGATTATATATCACTTTCTTAGAGATCATTTTGAGAAAGGAGATATAGATATTGATTATGTTTCTACGGATTTGCAACTAGCCGATATTTTCACTAAACCACTTGATTTTGCTAGATTTTCCTTCATTTGTGGTGAACTTAATGTTTGTGTTATTGAATAAAAATGTTTTCATAACCCTTTTTGATGTATGACAAAAAGGGGGAGAATGAGTTTTTATGTAGAAATATGAGTTCATATGGTTTTGGTTCCATATGAGTTTATATATATGAGTTTATATATGTTTTATGTTTTTAGTTTTTGATGTGTTTTCATGAATTCTTGTAATTTGAGTTTAAGTGTTTTGCAAGTGTTTTATTTTCTCATGGTTTTTGGTTTCATGATGTTTACTTGCAAATTACAAATTACATTATTTTTCTTTGTTTAATATAGCATAATTTGAGGGGGAGCTTTCTCCTCCCCTATATTTTTGTTTATAGCATATTTGTTTTGTCATCATCAAAAAGGGGGAGATTATTGGCCTAAAAAGTTACACTCTTCATTTGTTTAGAGTTTTGATGATAACAAAACAAATAAGAGCTATTTGGTACTAATTAGTTTGTTAAGATAAGTTTCAGGTTAGTACCATATTTGGAGGCCATTACTTAGCTATTGCAAGTATTTCTAGGTTCATGAAGTAAAGAAGGCTTTTTGCACATCAAGGAAGGAACATAGAAGAAAAGGCTCTAGCAAGGTATCACATGGCTCAAGACTTCAAGATTGCTCAAGATAATTTATTAGATTTGTTTTTAGTTTAGAGTTTTGTTAAAGAATAGTGAATAGGTTTGAAGCTCTATCACACACGTTTTTTGCGCACATCTTGTTTCCAAACATATTTCCTATAACATGTATGTAGGCTGTCTAAAAATCACTAATAGACAAGCCATTAAAAGGCAGAGTTTCAGCATCAAGGCGCGTGGGCTCGACACCCGCGTCTCAGCATCAAGGCGCGTGGGCTCGACACCCGCGTCTCAGCATCAAGGCGCGTGGCTCGACACCCGCGTCTCAGCATCAAGGCGCCTGGGCTCGACACCCGCGCCCCGACCTCAAGGCGCGTAGGCTTAAACCCGCGTCTCAGTTATAACCACCTGGTTATGGGGCCAGTCGCCGCCCACATAGCGGGGAGGTCAGCCCCTCATCGTGGAGCATTTTTAGGGGGCACGTTCACCCCCTAGGACCTCTATAAATAGCCTCGTTTGCTATGAGGTCGAGGGAATCAGAGAGAAGAGGGGACGATAAGAGGAGAGTAGCAATGGCGATCAGCAATCAAAGGCATTTGGTGATAAGAGGATCGGCAATCAGACGACCAGACACGGCAGAAAAAGGAGAGAGCTCAACTCTTCGTCAAGCTTGCTGCGTACAAGCTACTCTTTGCCTACCTTCTCTTTGAGAGTTTTGGTAGACAAGAGCTGTGCTACTCTTTCTACCAGCCGAAGAGAAGATCCCTGACGATCCCGACGGTCATCCGGTCAACGGAGAACAAGATTCACTCTCCACCACCACACGAAGAACCCAGCATTAAACAAAGGGAGGATTCAAGACTCAACATCCTCCCTCCCTTGTAACTGGAAGGAAAAGTTGTTTTTTTTTGTTGTAATATTTTCATCTGATTCAAGGAAAACTTTACAGCAAAGACCTTCTTTCTCCTTTTTCCGGCGCGTACAAGAGAGATGGCGACTCCGCTGGGGACTCTATTTGTCACTGACGAGCAAATCGTGACGCAGGATGACGTCCTCCGTAAGGGGAAGATGGTCAAATCGCTCATTGTCGAGTTCGACCAGGCAAAGTACGAAGAGTTTCTCTCTTCCGGCTCCAAGAGCCCAAAGACCCGCGTCTGCCGCCGGGTCTCGACGGGGAATGGCCCTGAAGCCCGATCTGTGGCTCTCTCGGGCACCCCTACTGCCAACTGTGCCAAGCAAGGTGCACGCGCCAACGCCTCCCAGAAGGCCCGCGTGGTCCCAGGCACAACTGCCTTTGCGGCCAACTGCGTCGCACAGAACACCCGCGTCAGTGTCTCTCAGGAGACCCGCGTGGTTAAAATCTCTGATGTTCAGCATCAGGATGTTGTTGGTCTCTCTCCACCTCCGCAACGTAACCGGAACGCTGAGCGTCGACAGAGGAGACGTGCGCGTCAGCTGCAAGTTGGAACCTCTGGTTGTCTGACTGAGGCTGGACGCGACGTACAATCTGGCGCCTTGCCCGCGCCACGTCCGGCCCGTGAAGTCTGCATTTGGCGACCCAAGCGCGAGACTCTTCAAGCTAGGTCCTCTGAAGACCAACTTACCCAACGCCAAGGTGAAGCCTCTGCGCCTCATCAAGCGCGAGAGGCACACGCCCATAGGCGTGGGGCCCAGCAGCCCACTCTCTCTCAAGTGTCTCTGCCCCGACACACCAAGCAGCAACGCGACAGGGGCGTCTTGTCGCAACAAAGGCGCCAAACGCGCGCTGAACAGCTGCGGCGCGAGACCGCGTCCCTGAAGCCTGCGTCCAGGCTGTACAGCACATGGATGCCTCCCGTCTTCGACGTTGCGAGGCTAACCTTTTCAATCCCCCTCCCATGGATTTGAGGGATTATTTGACGAAGAAAAGAAGTGTCAATCAGGCCACTTCGTCATGTTGCTGCCAACGGCTCATCCATATGCTCTCTGAGTGCCGTTGCGGATCAGGCGTGCACCAGCAGTCTTTAGTCAGACAGCTGACCCTGATTCCCCCGTCAGCTAAAAGAAGATGCTCCCACAGAAGGAGAACCTTCTCTGACGTTGAGTACCCGGAGCTCACTGCGAATATAATAAGCAGGAGCAAGGGAAAACAACCTGCAGTCAGCTCTGACGAGTCTGACTCTGAACCGGAAGGAGTGTACCGACACACTCGCACCCGGACTGGGGCCATTCCCCCAATTGACTATAATGCCTTAGCCCATGGCATTAACAATTCTCACTCCGCCGTAGCAGAATCAAGGGCTTCGAACTCTTCCGTCGAGAAGGAGACCTCTGCCTACATGACAGGCACTCCTGAGGAGACGGCTAAACGTTTAGAGCAGATCCAGAAGGCACAAATGGATATGATTCTTTCTCAGCAGGAATCTATCAACTCCCTCAAGCAGGCGATTGCATAGCTGCTCGAAGACAGGAGGAGGTCCCCTCCTAAAGAGCCCAAAGGGACAAGTAGTAGCAGGGGTAGGAGTAGTACTCGTATCCCCACAAAATTATGTGATTCCCCGAGCTGTCTCATTAACTGAGCCTTGTTCCAACAATGTGGCGGAGTACAACGCTCTTTTGATTTGGATGCAATTCGTCGATGAGATTGGCGTTAAAAATCTCGAGGCATATGGCGACTCTAAACTCATCGTCAGCCAAGTTCGCGGGGAGTACGAAGTCAGACATGAGGACCTAGTACCCTACCACAACGCAACTATCCGCATGGCCGAGGGGTTTACAAACTTCTACATCGACCATGTACCGCGCAGGCAAAATGCGCACGCGGATGCACTGGCATCCCTCGCGGCCTCCTTAGCTCTTCCAGCCGGAGCAATGGAGAAGATATTCGTCTACAGCCACGACCTGTATTGCCCGAGAAATGCTCTCGAGAGCTATCAGGAGTCAAAGGGAGATTGTCAAGGCAAAGAAGCACTGGAATTGTCAACTGGTCCGGAGCTTAAAGACTGGCGATTCCCCTATATTGATTTCGTCTTATACGACATTCTCCCTGAAGACACCAAAGAGGCGGCTGCCATTCGAAAGAAAGCCCCCAAATTCTACTATAATGCGATGACGCGAACATTGTATCGTCGATCGCATGACGGGATCTTACTCCGATGCCTCTCACCAAAAGAAGGCCAAGAGGTATTGAAAGAAGCCCATGACGGTATGTGTGGAGCCCATCAACCTGGCCCAAAACTGGCACATCGACTCCAAAGATTGGGTTACTATTGGCCCAAGATGGTTGCCGACGCCGTCACTTATGCTAAAAGATGTCACGCTTGCCAAGTGCATGGCAATTTCATCCATCAAGCACCAGGCTACCTCCACTCTACAACCTCTACCTGGCCATTTGAAATGTGGGGGATGGATGTGGTTGGCCCTATCAGCCCACCATCATCAAAAGGACATCGGTTCATTTTGGCAATAACCGATTACTTCTCTAAATGGGCCGAAGCCATCCCTTTGAAGGAGGTAAAATCGTCTAACGTGATCAAGTTCGTGAAACATCATGTTATTTACCATTTCAGTGTACCTCGGCGAATCGTCCATGACAATGGGCCTCAGTTCATCAGTCAGGCTTTCCAGAGATTCTGCGCTAAGTTCAGAATCCAGAGTGTATCCTCGACGGCATACTATCCTGCCGCTAATGGCCTCGCAGAAGCTTTCAACATGACTATTGGCAAGCTTCTCAAGAAGTTCGTCTCGAAAAGTCAACGAGACTGGGACGACAAGTTGGGTGAATGCTTATGGGCTTATCGCACAACTGTGCGAACCCCAACTAAAGCTACACCATTTTCTTTGGTATACGGGTGTGAAGCCGTGCTCCCACTGTAAATCCAAATTCCATCTCTACGCGTCGCCTTGACAAGGGAGATGACAACAGAGGAGAAGCATCGACAGCGACTCCAGGAACTGGAGGCCTTGGATGATAAACGTCTGCAGGCCCAATAACAAATCGAGCTCTACCAAGCTCGTATTACCAGAGCCTTCAACAAGAAAGTTAAAGTGCGAACTTTCAAGAAAGGCGATCTTGTCTTAGCCGTCAGAAGACCCATGGTAATGACGCATAAGTCAAAAGGAAAATTCCAGCCCAAATGGGAAGGACCATTTGTAGTAGAGTCAGTCTACTCAAATGGGTCATATTGCCTCATAACCTCAAATGGCGATACGCTCATGATGCCGATCAATGGAAGATTCCTGAAGAAATACTATCCTTAGATGATATTCTTCCGCTGATCAAGTTAAAAGTACACCTCTGATCAAAGTAAGAAGAATTTCTTCATTATAACATCCGACGCCCCCGACGGCTAAGGATAGAGAAAAATGTTGGCTTTTAAGCCCAACATAAGTCTTCGACAACTCATCATGCTGAGGGAATAACATGGCTAGCCCAACTCAAACGGTAGTTGGTAAAGGCACCTCAAATCCGTTGATAGCTGAGGGTTTGCTAAAATCCTAAGTGGACTTGGCTCCACTCTTTCCTCCAAAATCCCTTACCAATTCTCATCCACAGAATGGTAGGTCTACAAAATACAACCGTTATTGAGTTAACACTATACCTCTGGTAATGGAAACTTTTCAATATTCCTTGTCGAGTACAAATTTTGTTTGTCAACTCTACACGGAGTATCGAACTTTCAAATTTGCCAAGTTAACACTATACCTCTGGCACTTCAAATTTTCATTTGTCAATTCTCACCAATAGAATGACAGGTCCTCAAATTGCTCTTATCATGAGTCAATCTTTGTCAAGTTAATACTACACCTCTGACAAATTACTGTTAAAGTTTAACACCACACCTCTAAACAGTAATCAGGTTTCTGTCAGGTTTAATATTACACCTCTGACAGTCACTTTTCTTCAGACTTCCATATCGAAGCTGAAATGGATGATGCTAAGTTAACATTACACCTCTAGCATCAAGTCATTGCTAAGTTAAACAATATACCTATGGCCATGACTTTCCTCGGACTTCCTTATACAAGCCGAGATGACCAATGCCGAGTTCAACATTACACCTCAGGCATTACCCTCACTGTTAAGTTAAACATTACACCTATGACAGTGACACTTCTGAGTTAAGTTAATATCACACCTCTGACTCACATCCTTGTCAAGTTAACATTACACTTCTGACAAGACCACTTTCAACCCGTTAAGTTAATATCACACCTCTAACGGTAACAAACTTTCCTAGATTCCCCACGAGTCTAGTCTCACTTGTTATTCTCTTCAACAGAATAACAAGTCTACCTAAAAACATTATTAGGTTAATACTACACCATCAACAGTGTTTCCATCAAATCCTCAGCTGAGCTCAATCAAGTTAATCCTAAACACTTGATAAAAGTTCACCCTCCCTGGGGGTACCAATTCTACTTGTCACTTTCTCTTATAAAGTGGCAGGTCCACCAAAAAATTATTTCATCTCTGTCAAGTTAATATTACACCTCTGACAGTATTGTGAGAGTTCCTGAAATAGGATCTTTCCCTACAAAGTTTGACTTATTAAGATTATCATCATAATTTTGACAAAGTCAAAGATTCTTTACTTCTACGAGTCTAACTGAAGACAAAAAAGGTTCAAGACAATAGAAAGAGGCAAAAAGAAAAGTGTCACTTTTATTTATTTCCAAGCATACGAAAGTGATACAAAATGCTCTCTTATACAATAAGATTGAGTAAAAACGCTCTCTTATACAATAAGATTGAGTGTTACAGTAAAAACGCTCTCTTATACAATAAGATTGAGTGTTACAATTAAGGAGTACAAAGAAGTCCCTCTCTCTCTTTCAGAGGTTGCACTCACTCCTTGAAGCCGCATCTAATTCCAAGTGCGCGGTGGCTGAAGAAGTGCCAAATTGTGGCCACGATCAGAAGCTGGTTGCACCACGATGCATGATGTAAACACCGAAAGAGCCCTAGCTGACTGTTAAGACGGGAAAGGTGTTGTATTGTGGAGTGTAAAAGAGCACAAATATATGTATTCAATGGAAAGAGAGATAAGGTTTAGAAACAACCTCAAGTGCTTAGATCACTCCACAAATGTATGAAAGATGATTAATATACCCTTTCCTATCTCCGTTATAGCATAGGCTATACCGAGTCGATTCTCAGGGAGAGCTCGCGATGGAAGCTTTACGGTAGGTAGTGAAGATATAAAACGAAGATTCTTCTTTGCTTTAAAAGAATAAAAGAATCATGGAAAAAAGAATAAAAGAATGGGTGGAAATGTTCATGATGGAAATAATCGGAAAGGAAATCAAGAAGAGATTTGCTTTGGAACTAAAACTGAAAGAATGAAAACTTTAGAATGAAAATGCCATGACTAGCTAACCTTACTACCTTGCCAAAACTTACTAAACTCCGTGATAGTGAATGCGTGCCTCATGTTGTTTCATCGGCATAGATTTGTCTTGCGTGTTGATCTAATTACTTTCCCACTTGGATGATGGGGGATCATTCTTGGACTTGTCTTGTAGCCTCATAGATGTCATTGGCCTACAAATTAGACTTTCAATAATGGAATCAAAAGAGCTACACTCAAGGGATGCTAAGGAAGAAGATACAACATTCATTAAATGAAGTAAAAAAGTTGTACAACAAATAGCATATTGGTGATCCATCTCCATGTTCCATCAAGGCACTTGTTCTAGACAAGGCTCTAAATGAGGCACACATGAATCATATGGAGAATTACAACAAGATACTTGCCAAGCAATGAAAGTAACCCATCGGAGAAGAGAAGACCATACAACTTGCAAGATTAAAGATAGCAATCACCCATGAGTTAGTAGTTAGCAAGGTAAGTGGTTAACTAGTCATGAGAAGAAAGAATTAGCTACTAGCCATTACAAAAGAAAAGCAAAGCATGAATAAAATTGCAAGTAAAGTAAAACTAGAATTAAAGAAAGCAAGTAAAGTTACTAGAAATTGCTCAAGTAGAGAGAAGAGAATGGATGAATCCTTGCTTCACAAGTTGTCACTCCTTGATGTACACAAGCTTTCTCTCTCTTACAACTCTCTTTTGCAGAATTTCTAGGGAGGAAGAAGATCTAGAGAGCTACAAAAATCCTAGAGGAAAACAAAGCTTTAATCCCTAATCTCTCTCTCTTCTCTGCTCAGTCTTTGCTCGCAGGTCCAGGTGCAGTATTTATAGGCCACAGGAGAAGGATCCAGAACCCAGTTTGTTGGCGCAAAATCTGGGACTCAACTGCCTTATCCTTGCCGCAATTTGGCGGCAAAATCCCTATTTTTGCGGCAAAACTGAATATGTTGAGCAACAGAATTCTGTTGCAGATTCGTTACGAAGTTGTTATCCACGTGGCCTTCTAGAATCTTGAGTTGTTACGTAGAATTCTCTGGATCCTGGATTCAAATTTGGGCTTTATCTTGGGCTTGGAATTAATCTCTTTAATTATTGCTAATTAAAGTGATTATTGGGCTTTCTCTCATTTCAGTTGTGGACCTGTAAAAATAGAGAGAAAAAGGATTAAAAATCACATTTTTATATACAATATGCATGGTATAGAAGTGGTAAAATATGCAAATATGTATAACAATCACTGACTAAGCTAAGAGCAATGGTGTTCTTGAGGTCTGGTGGCAGCAGAAAGTCCTGCAACCCTTCGTTCATGAGCATCTCTTTCCCCAGTAGACCATCCAGCAGACATGAGGAGTCCTCGATGTTACTTCTGGAGTGGGAGAGGAAGAGGATCCTATCTGCCACCTTATCCACCGTAGCCCCCTCGCCGCCATACTTACCCTGACCATCTCTTGCCAGCAGGCATGACCGGTGCAGTGGATCTGAAGAGACCTTGGCGAGGGTCGAGTCCTCGTCAGGGACATAATATATTCCCTTGTGGACGACGAGGACCATAATATATTCCCTTGTGGACGAACGTCGAACAAGTCCGCCGGCTGAAATATTCTTAAAGGGGCCCAGCGAACCTGAACAAGGACGATCAAGCCTACCTACAAGGAATAAACAGGGGGGGTTAGAAAATCTGGAACTTAGTATACTTCAACAAAGAAAACTAAGTGACAGACGCGGCTATTGTCAAAGACTGCAGACGCGGGAATAATCCGCGCAACGAGCCAAATCCCCGCGGTGACAGAAACAGACGCGATGTTAAAACTGTGATAACACACAGGATTCAAACGCAGTCTAAGATTTGCATCAGCGAGACGCGAAAAGACTCAGACGCTGAAAATTGCCATCTCCCTGTTGAATGAACAGGGGTTGCAAAATTCGGGTCTGAAACCTTCGGCCCGAGTTGGAATTCATCCAAGTCAGTGGCCTTAAAACGCGAGCTTCATGACCAAAGTCAGCGTCAAGTGCCAAAGACTTCTGTACTCGCGTCCAGCGAAGTTTAAGTCGGCGGCGCAAATTCCAGAAGGAATGCACCAACTCAGACTTCATGAGGAAATCCAGAGGATGGTGGTGCCAAAATGCAAACTTGAGTGGACTAGAAACATCACGACAAGTCGGGACGGCATACCAGCAGAGGCCTCTGTCAAAAGTTTAACTCTCTACATCAGAGTATGGACATGGAAGGTGATCAGAGAGACACTTTGTCCTGAAGAGACCAAACAGAAGCATGAAAGCTCTGGGTCACCTTCATCCATGGAGGCAAACCCCTGGTGAAGTCCTTTGAAGGGGGAAGGCAGAAACTCTCAGAGCACTCGCTCTCAAAAAGAACACAGTATGGACTGTTAAAGGGAGAGAAGGAACCCCTATTTATAGGCAGCCCCTGATCGCTGTCATTAATGGTTCATTAATCAAAACCGTCGGCCTTAATGACCGCACGACCGTCAAAGTCCAATAGGAGTCTGATGCGTGGAACGTTGCTTTGGGAACCGTCGCAGGCGCTGGTCTCAAACCGCCAGCGCCGGTTTTGCATTAAAAGGCACTAACGCCTGAGTCCAATGAGGAACCAACGCGTGGACAACTGCTTCGGGAAACAACGGATGACCCGGTTTCCCAATCGTCAGCAAAGACTTGACGTTCAAAGATCTCATAAAAATCTTTATGTCAGGCCGCATGTAACCTCTACATCGATACGCAGATGGGAAAACCGCGTCCCGGAACCCGCGTCTCCTTTTTTCAGAATGAATAACGTCCACCTGCATTCCAAAGGAAAGTCCGCGTGACTCAGAATCGTGTCCCTTCAGCAAACAGGGCCCATTTTAAGGGAAAGCACTTGATTCAGCAAAGGACTTAGCCCATTCTGAGATTAATGGGAAAATACACAAGGCTGCGTCTTTCGCGTCGCGTCTTCATTGGCAGGACAGACTCGCGTTACTCAAAGCCGCGTTTTTCTCTGCGAGTTGACGCCGCCGCGTCTCCATATGGTTTGACGCTGCGTCTCATCAAAAGGACTTAGTTCTATCTGAGTCCTTATGAACTAATGACCGCGTCTCCCTATGGATTGACGCTGTGTCCCATCAAAAGGGCTTAGCTCTGCCAAAGGTCCTATGGGTCAAATGCCGCGCTTCACTTAAAGAACTTAGTCTCACCTAAGTTCAGCATTCACAGTCAGTTAATCAAAGATTGTGATCAAGAGGTCAAATTCATCCACAGCGAGGCAACAAAGGAGGTGGAACCAAAAACTTCAAAGACTTTTATTATATCAAAAATGATAAAAGTTAATACAAAACACTCTTAGTGAATAGAGTGTCCTTTCTAAAAAAAAAGAGAGAGAAGGCTACAAGTCCTGGTCCGCCAAAGAACGGATTTGCTCTCTAAGGCGATGTATCTTATGTTGACGCGCCTTCTCAACCTCCATGAGAGCTCGGGCCCGCAGATCCGCTTCAGACAAAAATCCCTGCGCTTGCACTCGGAGGGATTCCAGCTCGGACGAACAAACAGAGAAGTCCGCTTCGGCTTGCGCCTTGGCAACCTCTAACTCCGCTAGCCTCTTTTCAGAGGTAGCAAGCCTCTGTTCGTTGAAGACAATCATGGCCTCAGCCCTGGCTATAACAGCCCGAGAGTTAAGGATAGCCTGCTTTGCGGCCTGTATAATCGTCTCTGACTCCTCGGACTCAATCGCCAGCCTTTGGTGATCAGCCTGGACACGTTCAAGAAGACGAGTGCTATCGGTGATCCTCTCCTCCACCTCTTTCGCTCCTGCTCTTGAGCAGCAAGGAGCCTGTTCAGCGCTTCTTGGGCTTCGTGGGATGAACCGGCATCATCCTCCAGGGATCGAAGCTCTCTCAGCTGCTGTCCCAGTTGATCCACCAGCAGCTGACTCGCCTGGGCTAGCGAAAGGCCTCCGGCCAACTTGATGTTCTCGACCTGGTTTCCGAGAAACATCTGGGCAGTCAAGGGAGCTACCCCTAATCAGGACGAAATCGATGCATGTTCGCATCGAGGTAAGGAACTGCTGCACCGCCTGGCGTGTCAAAAGCTCCATGATATCATCATCCGAAGTGCTCCCCGATCCCCTCTCTATCACGGGGTGGGGGATGTAGATCGGCTCTGTTGGTTCAAGAGTTGAGCTGACCACGGGTACGGTAAGAGCAGAAGCAGCCACTGGCGCTTCTGGGGGTGCCACCTCTGCAGGAACCTCCACAGCCGATGACAGGGTAGTAAGCTCGACCTCCTCAGAAACCTCAGCCAAGGCTTGGGCCGTGTGGCCTTCCGGAGGGACACTGACCGTCAGACTCTCTACCTGGGCCCCCTCGGTTCTCTTTGCAAGTTATCTCAACATTAGCCAGAATGGTAAGAAGAGAAACATCCGAGACATCAAAACTTCCTTACCAAGCTGGAGGTCCAGAGATGTCGAATCCTTGGGCGAACCCTACAGAGGAGAAGTCTCCCTGACTTCAGTAGTGGCCTCCTCTTCCTGCAGAGTAGAAGCCTCCCCGATTTCGGTAGTTGCCTCGGCAGCTGGAGTCTCAACTCCTTCCGGCTGGGTCAACTCTTGCACCATCTCCTCGATATGCGAGAAGGTTGCAGCCTCGGTACTCAGCCAATCCTGCAGCATAAAAGGAGAATGTTAAAGCCTCCTCTTCAAAATGAAAAAGGAAATCGGGTCAGAAGGTGAAAAGAGTACCTTCAGCAGGAGCAACCGCTGGTGGTGACGTCGTCACCGGCCCACACCCATGTATTTCCTCCTCCGAGATGTGTGAGAATTTGCTCGGATCGGGAGGAGCGGGTTCGTCACCATAGTCGACCTCATCCTCAAAATCGCTTTCCTCTGCGGATAAGGAAGACGACGGTTCAACATGAGAGGCCTCGGTAACCGGAGCCTTGCCTCTAAACACCCCAGTGGTAGGGCTGGGGTCAACCATCCGAGGACTGGAGATGAAGACAGAAGGAGACCCAGGCTGTTGTGCCTCATCCCTCCTCTGAGCTGAGGAAGACTCGGGCTGAGTTGAGATCCCCGGAATCTCAACATCGACTACGCTCATTATATCGACCTCGAGCTGCTCGGTCTCGTCAGTGGCGGTGGGTCTGTTAGCAGGCTCCCCTTCCTCTGCAATCCTGAGGCTCCTGCGGTGTAACCTGCGGGCATGGACTAAAGGAGTGTCTTCCTTGTCCACCTCTTCCTCCCTCGGCTCCCCAACACCAGAAGGGATGTCCGCGGATCGAGAAACTTCGGCCGTCAAGTCTCTCCGAACCTTCTTTGGGGCAGGCTCAGTAGTGGAAGTAGAGCCTTGACGACGCTTGCTCACCGCCTGTCGAGCCCTGGTTGGTCGCGGCTCCGCCCTTGTTGGTCGCGGCTCCGCTCTTATTGCTCGCGGCTCCTCCCTTGACCTTCTCCCGACCTCCTTCAGAGCCTTCAGGTACTGCTCGACGCCTCGCGAGCGTTTACTGGACTCCGACCTTGCTTCGAGATTTGCATTGATACTCTCAATGCTTGAATACTCCGGAACAAAGTTTGGTGTCTGGTTGACTTGGAAATACCAGGAGCAGAAGCTGAAACTCATACGGCACTTTGACCCCTCGGTAGGTAGACGGAAAGTTGCTTCCGTCCCTCCGGCCACACTGTAGTACCAAGCCCGAGCACCTTCGAACAAGTTCCCTTCGAAGGCGAGTCGAGCATTGGGATTGCCGACGTAAAGTTGATCGTAGCCGAACTGTCGGGCGAAACGATTCGGCATGTACGGCTCGATTGTGCATGAAGTCCCTTGTCGGAAAAGCACATATCCGGGCCGAATGTTGATCAACCACCAGAAGACCCCCGAGGACAACCTCGTATAGTCATCTGGGCCCACAGAATCAATAAATAGATCCCCGAAAGATGCACCAGGGATCTCGGGGAAGCAGCGATTGAGCTGGTAGTTCGAAGCATCTGAAATGCACTTACGGACGAAATACATATAAGTATTACGCCAGTCCGAACCCTCCAACCGCTGTACAAAAGGGGCGAAACCCTCACTCCAAGGCACCGGCGTCATCAGGGAAGGGCAGTGCATCACGTACCAAGCCATGAGGTACGTATAAGGCAGCTCGATCCGAGGGTTGGGGCGCTTCACCGTCGGCTTCCCCTCTGAGTCAAGGATCGGCTTGCCATGGGAGTCGACAGCCTTCCCAGGTTCGCAGAAAGCCTGGGTTAACGCCCGCAACCTGCTCTGAATGCCAGCCGCCACGGCCGGAAGAAGGGCTATGGGACTGCCATAGGCCAGGAGCACCGCCGGGTACACCACGTCGGCAACAATGACTTCATGTGGCAGCGTGGGCACCACACAACGCTTCAGCCACAGCATTAAGAAGCCCACCAACAATGCTCGATCAGAGATAGGAGTCCGAGCTTGATGGTGAAAGCTTTCGAAGACCATGTCAGGTTCGAAACCGTCCTCATTCGAATCCATGGTGTAGATGCCTTCAGAAGCCTGGTCGACCCTGTCTTCAATTTCCTGGTCGGAGCTGAGAGCCAGTCGAGTTATTGGATGGTCTTTCTTATTGACATTGTTGAACAAGTAACTGGCCCAAGACAGCTGCTTGATTCCTCCCGACCTCCAAGTGGTTATCTGGCCGCAAATATGGAAGTGACATAACACTTCCCAATAAGTCTCGTACATTTGAGGAGACCCTTCCTTCATAAGGTTGAGCTCCTCAGTGGTTGGGATATATTCCTCATAGGGAGAATCCCCTGTTGCCAGCCCCGAGACCTCATGCAACTCGTGCAGTGCAAGGCCCATCTCTCCGACCGGGGTGAAGAATGTCCCCGTCAAAGAATTGTAACGCTCCAGGACCCCGAAGAAGTTCTGAGAACTCGGCGGGATGCCATACTGCACGGCCCTGACTGCTGGGTACAGTCCCACATGCTCCAGCAGATCTCCAAGATCGGTAAGGACGAAGCTCACCATCCTGCGCCACCAATACTTCTCGGTGGAATGAACCAACCGGGCGCACGGAACTCAACCGGAAAATCACCCTCCGCTTTCATAAACGCGTTGAGGAAGGTAGTGCCGAGTTTTGGTATCTCTCCAACTGGGAGCTCAGACTTGCGCGACCCGGGGAACAGGCCAAGAACCGCCCTATCATGACTATCATGACGGTATACCCTCTGGGAGCCCAAATCACCGAGGGTAATCTCAGGGACGTATCGGGAAACGTCCCATTTCATCTTCTGAGGGACGGACATGTGCTGGAGATAAGACAGCGGGAACATCCTCTCCATTTCTGGAAGAAAGAATCTCCTATCCCCTATCTGACGGAGCCATCTATAATTTCCATTATACGTGGAATAGCCGCCATCACCGATACGATCCCCGAAGAAGAAGGCAGGCTTCTCCAGCTTGACGCGATCATCCGTTGTGAATGCTGCATCGGTCATAAGCACCCAAAGGGTCGTCATATCAACATTGGAGAGCCTTTTCTAGCGCTCCTATGACTTGTCAGCAGTCACAGGTACTGTCCTTTGTAGCACAAAGGCCAGATCACGGTCAGCACCACCTACATGTCCAAAATGGCGCTTCTTGGCGAGTGGGGCAGAAGGGTGTGGCACTGCAAAAGAAAAGGACATTTAATTAGATACTTTATCAGAAAAATGCTAAGTGTCTATAGTCCAGACGCAGAAGAGATACTGGACGCAGGAATTATCAAGTCCGCGTCCAGACCTGCGAATCTATAGTCCAGACGCAGAAGAAATACTGGACGCCGGAATTATCAAATCCGCGTCCAGACCTGCAAATCCGCATCCAGGCGTAAGACCAGCAGGATCAAGTCCGCGTTTTGCAAACCAAGACTTATGAGAATTCTCTATGTACTTGGGCTCAGGTGCAAGGTTCATCAAAAACCTGCACCTGATGAAAAATCTTCAAGTCCGCGTCTGAACTCTTCACAATTAGAAATATTCTAAGTGAACAATCCGAAATGTAGGACTCGCTGGCACGGGTCATCAAACCCGCGCCTTGGTTATCAACTCAAAGACCGCGTCTGAGAATTAAACACGGTTTATTTTCTGTGTTGACGATTCTGTTAATGGTTCCATGAGTTTCCAGTAATGGCGAAGGTTCAACCCTAAGCGGCGTTATACCTGGGAAAGAGAATGCCTGCGCGGAGGAACCACCCCTCTGGGCCTCGGCGATGGCCGATCTTGAGGAGGATGCGGTTGACTTGGTCTTGGGTGCCATTGGTGATTAAGAATCCAGTAATGGGGATGAATAGAGAAAAAAGAACTCTTTTTCTTGAAAACCCTAAACAAGTACGCTCGGAGAAGAAGAGGTATCTCTCTGACTGTTGCCTTTTATAGGCACAAGGATTCGCGAAGATACGCGGCGCGTGGCTCGATTAGTTCTGCAGCGAGTCATCGCTTGACGCGTGGAGCAAATCAATTTCTCTGCAGCGAAGATTGCGCACCATAGCCCTGCAGCGAGTCATCACTTAACGCGTGGAGCAAATCATTTAATGAATCGGGAAGTCCACGCGCCAAAAGGTGAAATCCCGCCGGTTCCCCAGGCCAACTGGCAGCGCAATCATGACATGGCACAGATTTGCACCCAACGGACGCACCTCTTCGATGGACGTGCCCCGTCATCACCGCCATAAATGCATTCAAAAAGTCACGTCTCTCTAAGAAGTTCGCGTCTTTCCAGCCCGGCTGAACATCGCGTCTGCTTTATGGAGGATCAGTCGCGTCTTTAAAGCAGTACCATCTCTGCTTTTCAAAAAGGACCAGTGTTCGGCCTCCTGCTTCTGCAAATCAGTTCAACAGTACACTGGCACAAGCAGATGACCAACCACTCCTGGCTTAAAGCACCCCCATGACAGACTAAAAGCAATCGGGGAGGTTTAGACTGTGTATCTAGACACTCAACACGATCAACTCTGGTGGCCTCAAAGAGTTCAACAGTACACTCACGAAGACCAACTCCAGATAAGATCAAACCCGGAGCATTAACAGTCCAGTCATGGAGGTGAATTCAGCTAGAGTCCAAAGTATTTCGAAATCCGTCCCAGTTAACTGCGGAATATCGAAAACTTTGGAGGGGGTTCTGTAGGCTGTCTAAAAATCACTAATAGACAAGCCATTAAAAGGCAGAGTTTCAGCATCAAGGCGCGTGGGCTCGACACCCGCGTCTCAGCATCAAGGCGCGTGGGATCGACACCCGCGTCTCAGCATCAAGGCGCGTGAGCTCGACACCCGCGTCTCAGCATCAAGGCGCATGGGCTCGACACCCGCGCCCCGACCTCAAGGCGCGTAGGCTTAAACCCGCGTCTCAGTTATAACCACCCTGGTTATGGGGCCAGTTGCCGCCCACATAGCGGGGAGGTCAGCCCCTCATCGTGGAGCATTTTTAGGGGGCACGTTCACCCCTAGGACCTCTATAAATAGCCTCGTTTGCTATGAGGTCGAGGGAATCAGAGAGAAGAGGGGACGATAAGAGGAGAGTAGCAATTGGCGATCAGCAATCAAAGACATTTGGTGATAAGAGGATCGGCAATCAGACGACCAGACATGGCAGAAAAAGGAGAGAGCTCAACTCTTCGTCAAGCTTGCTGCGTACAAGCTACTCTTTGCCTATCTTCTCTTTGAGAGTTTTGGTAGACAAGAGCTGTGCTACTCTTTCTACCAGCCGAAGAGAAGATCCCTGACGATCCCGACGGTCATCCGGTCAACGGAGAACAAGATTCACTCTCCACCGCCACACGAAGAACCCAGCATTAAACAAAGGGAGGATTCAAGACTCAACATCCTCCCTCCCTTGTAACTGGAAGGAAAAGTTGTTTTTTTTTTGTTGTAATCTTTTCATCTGATTCAAGGAAAACTTTACAGCAAAGACCTTCTTTCTCCTTTTTCGGCGCGTACAATGTACAAAAATAGTTTGTATACAATCTTCAACCTACAAACATACTTTGATATACCTATTCATGTGTTTTAAGTTTTGTGTTTTAACAAAACTTATTTTTGGAATTAATGACAAAAACTATGATATATATATGTTTCATGTATATAGGATTATATCCATATACATCATGCTTCAAAGTGTTTAAATATCATGTTTTTGTATTTGGAAGAGTTTTGGACAAAACGTATTTTCTATTCAAATCCAAGTTTTAGAAAATACAGTTTTGGTTTTTGGTAAAAATGATAAAACTATTTTTAGTGATTTTTAGGAGTGTTAAAAGATTTTTCAAAATATTTTTAAACTGTTTTTCTGACCCAGTTTTCTGTTCCAGACTTCAACCAGTCGACTAGTCTTCTGACAAGTCGACTTGGCTTGAAGTCGGTCGACGGGGTCGGTCGACCGACGTGCACAGATTTGTGCACCTTTGGCAGACTTTGGACGGTCGACCGTCCGGGTCGACCGGGTCTGAGAGCAGAGCTCTCTGTATCTTTGGGTCGACCGGGCGGTCGACCGTCAGCCTGCAACGGCTATTTTTTTGAACTAGCGGTCGACCGGCCGGTCGACCGAGCTAGCCGTTTGAACAGTAACGGCTAGTTCTAAGCTGGTTTATCTTTTGTCCTTTTCTCACTTAAGTGTATTTAAATGACATGTTTTGGTTTTAATACTTTCTGATTAGCCTTAAATATATTTTATCTCCTAACCCTAGCCCTCTCCTATAAATAGGGGTGTTTAGGGAGAGGTTGGGGACTAGAAAAATTCTCAAAATTTCTAAAAGTTTAAGGCATTCAAAAAGACTTGGTTCTTTGTTTTTGTGCTGAAATTCTCTCTCATTTTCTGAAGTGTTTTAAAGAACTCTCTGATTCTTTTTTCTTTTCTCTTTGCACACAAGAGCTTCATTCCTACTCATTATTCTCTAAGGACCTTTGTAAGGGAAGAGAATTTTGCAAGAGAGAGTTTGTGGTCTTTTGACTACTCAGAGATTGCTTGAACTTAAGATTGTGGAGTTGGGTACTCCGTTGTATTTGTGACATCTTTGTGATAGTGGAAGTGGTTGGAATCCTTCTGGGGAAGGCGGGGAAGTAGAGCTGGGTGCTCGAACCTCGATAACAATTCTCGGTGTTTGCGTTTGGTTTACTTGCTCTTATTTCTTCCTCTATTTTTATTGCTCTTATTACTTGCTCTCTACATTCATTGCTATATTCACTTGCTTTATGAGATTGTTGCATCATAATTTTTAAATTGTGCATTGATTAGCATTATCACCTATTCACCCCCCTCTAGGTGATTTTCAATAACTAAAGCTGGAAGGTACTTACGAGCAGCAAGAGGGATCTCGAGAGCCAAACAGAAGAAAAGCTGGGAGGAAGAGCTACGTCGATGTCCGAGCTTCTACTGCACTCCAATTTCCACAGGAGGATCCGCTGCGCACTCTAATCAGCTACAACAAGATCGCCATGGTCTAAACTCTAGGATCTGGATATGAGAATCCAGAGTTGTCTGATGCAACCTATGAGTACATATGATAAAGCCAAGTGGCGTGCATATCAGGCATAAGTGTACAGGAAAGGTGTATCGTGAATATAAGCACATATGAACATAAAATGAGACAGTAAGTAAAGTAACTATAGGAAAATCAGTTATACAAGCCCACATTACCGATCCGCGAGGTTAGTTCGTCGAAAGAATAATCGAAATAAGGAAACTCTCATATATATACCCTATACCTTACGTCACTGTAATCTGAGTTTATATAACCTGACTTTGTCTTCACAATAACATAATAATGAAATAGTATGAAAATAATCAAGTATTCAAACAAGATAGCACAAGTATAAGTGGTAAGCAGTATAGATCAAGAGTATAGCTAGTCAGATATCAGAGCAGTATAGTTATTCAGTTATATTATAAGTATACGATCATCTGATTTGTATACATCAGTATGTGTCCCATTCCACATACTCCAGTATACAGACCGAAGAGTAGTTATTGAATACTGATGGAGATCGATGAACCATGCTTAGAATGGGTCCCGTACATGCCCAGAACAACGGTCAACGAGTATCCGACACTGAGCCGGAACGTACCGCTAGGTACCAGGACTTATTATACGCCCGAACAGGAATAGGATGTCACCGCTCCTATAGGAATAGGCCAAGGGCTTATCGCACAACTGGCAGGTAGGGGAGTAGGGGTGCCAATACACCCCACGGAAGCACCTGGTGGCCACCAGGTCGAATCCAAGTATATGGCCGCGCGACACTATAAGGCCATCATAAACATAGAGACTATATCGGTACTCATCGGTTTCCCCCATCTCGGTATAAGTTGTCTAATTATTATAACTTGTCCAGTGATAATGTCCGTTGGGTATTCACAGTAATCTTATATCCATGGTTATCCAGTTACGAGGATCAACAAGAGTATAATATCAGGAGTCTCCCTTTTCAGGGGTTCAAGTATACAGGAGTTCAGGAGCACAGGAGTTCATGAGTACTAAATGTCTGGTAATATTATAATAACCATGCTAAGTCCCCATAAAAGTGATAATCATGAATATGCAAAGAAATATAGGTGTCAAGTGTAATAGTATCTGGTCAGGTGTCACAATATCAGGTCAAATGTGTCAGTACCAGGTGATAGCATGTCAAGTATCAAGTATCATATATTAGATGTCAGGTGTCAAGTATAACATGGCAAGTACTAGTGTCAGATATTAAGTATCATGGATTGGGTGCCAAGTATAACATGTCAAGTACTGGTGTCAGATATCAAGTGTCATGGATCAGGTGTCAAGTGTAAACATATCAGTGCCGGTATACGGTATTATGTGAGCATCATATGTCAGGTAATCATTCAGTCATGTAACATGGTATAGGGGAACAGTATAAATAAACATTTCAAACTCTTCACAAACATATTTATAACAACAATAAATAGTCTATTTATTAGCCATGCGAATCCGAGCAAAGCGAGAGCAGATCTAGGCATATCCAATATAATACCAGTTCCACAATTATAATATCGACCGACAGGTATAAATAAAACATGCTGATTTTAGAAACCACTCGTATATCATATACTAACTCGCATAATGAGATATCATGCATAAAAGCAAGATAATAATTATAGGCATGTAATGATGGTAATAAAGTATGAAATAACACAAGAAATGTACTCGCCTAGCACCAGAACAAAATACCGAGAAACATTCAGGAAGAATCTGAGAACACGTGCGAGCAAGCTACTAGCCTATATATATTAAAATATATACACATATATATTATACACTGACCAGTACCAGTTTTGGAGATTTTGCAGAAAAATTCTGAAAAATTCTAGAAAAACATGAAAAATCTAAAATATTAGAAAAAGTGTTTGAAACTAAAATCAGTCAAATCAGACTAGAAGAAAAGTCAAATCGGATGGTATGCCGGTATTGGGTTCCCGGTCCGAGTCAGGGCTGACTCTAAGACTGAGAATCCAGATCCGATACCCAAAAACTTGAGAAATCACAACTTAAAAACAAATACTGGATGAAAATTGAAAATTAAAACAATACGGTCAAAAAATCAGGACACATATCTAGGTACTTATCCCGGGAACGGGGTGCTAAATCTACCCACCTAACAAAAATTTTGTCCTCGAAATTTCTATAAAGAAGGAGATGAACATGGAAGAGATTGCAGTCAATGATGATAGTATGATAAAGTGAAAAGGATAAGATTACCAACTCAGGACACAAAAGATTGTGGGGTAGCGGTCACAGAGACATCTTCAGGACTCCTGATCTGGGTACTGAGCTCCTTGCTCTATTGCTATCACAACTGACGCCTCAGCTTCTCCTGCCGACAAATTGTAAACTGGCCTCTCCACGGTCAGCTCCAACTCTTGCTCCTTCCTGTTGGGGAGGGAGTGGAGCTCTCCTACCAATGGGCTCAGGGTTCCTTCCCGACGGTGGTGCTGGAAGTGCTAGAGGTGCTGGGGTGGCAACCCACGTCCTCTTGAACAGACAAACCCCTAATGAATGATCACCAGATCCACAAGCCAAACACAGCCTGTTCGCCCTGCGACAATTGCTTTGGATGTGTCTGGGCCTCAGGCAATATCCGCATGCCTGCTGAGGGGGAGGTCAAAATGTTCGCCTGACTATCGGTCCATTGCTGGGCTGGTTAGGTCTTCTTCATTCATCACCTGAAAGGGTCTCTTTACTGGCTTGTTCTGCACTTGGTGCTTGTTCTTCTTCTCCAGTTCTCATTCTACTTCACGGGCAATAGAGAGAACCTGAGAGTACATCTTAAGCTACTGAGGGATAAGATATATCTAGATGTCCATCTTCAGCTCCTGTTAAAACCTGCTGGCCCGCTTCTCCTCATCGCTCACCATGTAGGATGCAAATCGACTGAGTCTCAGAAATTCAACGGCATACTCATCCACAGATCGGTTCAACTACTGCAACCTGATGAACTGTTTCTTCATCTCTTTCTGAGCCGTTGCAGGAAAGAACCTCTCATAGAAACCCCTTGAGAACTGATCCCAAGAAATAGACTTCTCCAATCTCGCTTCTTCTGCCAACCACCAGGTTCTGGCCACATCCTTCAGTTGTATCTTGGACACTTCCACCTGGTTCTCATCAGGAATCCAGGTTACCTTTAGAATATCTATAGTGTCAATCAGCTACTGCTCGGCGTCCAACGGCTTCTCAGTACCTAAAAATGTAGCCGGCTGCATTCTACTAAAATTGGATACATTACCAGGCCTTGCTCTCTAGGTGCTGTCAATAATGCTTACCGCAGGAGCTCTGTCTGCTGATGCTGACTCTCCATCATGCCATGAAGTACCCTCATCATGCTGTCGCTCTCCCCATTGGAACTATCATGAGAAGTGCCTGGCCCATTACGTGTTCTCTGTCCTTCCATATCTGAGTTGGTTGAAGGGATGACGGGAAGAAGGAGCTGAAAGGAAAAAGGTAGAAGGGTCTTAGGATCCAAGGAAAGATTGCAAGGAAGGAATAGATAACACCGCACTTGTGATTGGAATGTATATTGATTGAAGCTTAACCTGCACATAAAAATAAAGAATTTCAGATTTAGAATAAAGATGTGCAAGTGCTCAATTCTTACCGCTATAGCAAGGCTATGCGGGTCGTGATCCACAAGGAGGGTTAGCGATAGAAGCGTTCAAAGTTTGTATTGAAATCTTTATGAAGAAAAAACGAAAGTTCTTCTTTTGTTTTAAAGAAATAAAATGAAAGAAGAGTTAAAGGTTAAAGTTAAAAAGAAAGCGATAGATGAAGAAGGTGGAGAATCAGAAAGCGACTATGTACAAATGAGTTAGAAAAGAAATAATGAAAGATTTGGGAGATGTGGTGATCTATACTAAAGTGATAAAAGAAAAGAAAGAAGGTTGAAGAAATACTTACCTAGTTTGGTTGACGACTTATCTGGAATCCTTGCATGTTCTACCTTGCTTTGGAGGCATTCAACGCATAGGTCATAAGATCGAGCTCAGTCCCTGCTCGTATTATATCATCAAGCCTTGCAAGAATGAAGTGATACGGATCTTGAGGAGGAGAACGTCTTCATGAAGTATCGTTGGCACTCACAAAGGCTTTTGTATACTAATACTTCTGGATTCACTTGCAAGCTCATCAAAAATAAAAGAGGTAAAGTAGAAAGAGGAAGAAGAAAATAAAAGAAAATACGAACATAAACAAATGTTTACCTTTATTGCTTGCAGAAACAATGGAAGAAAGGAGGAGGGTACATCGGTGTCACTCTCAACATAAGCCTCTCTCTCTCTCTTACTTACATGAATCTTCATCTACCTAAGCTTACATACAAATTACATAAAAAGAAAAGACAAACCTAAACTACAAAGAATGAAAACTAGGCTAAATCCTATCTCTACATGGTCGCCCCATTTTCAGCGCAAATACTGCCTTTTTATAGGCAAAAACCCAATGTTCAGGATCCCGGGGAGATCGGGGGAGCAAACGCTCCCCCTAACTCCCCAACCAAGCCGCGAAAACGTGGCTTTGGCCGCGTTTCCACGGCCAAGGTGTGGCCAGGTGGCCACACCCTGTTGGTGGGTCTCCCCGGGGTCGAGTTCTGGTTTTATCTTGGGTTGGATTTGCAGTTCAGCTCCGAGATTTCGAAGAAATGGCCGTTGATCTTTGCTTCAACCGATCGATTCTGAGAGGATTCTTCTCAACCGGTTTTCAACCTCTTGATTTTGCCCTGATTCAGTGAGCTCGAATTAATTCTGATTTAATTCAGAATTTTGGTGGGCTTTTGGGCTCATTTCTCTTCATCTCCTTAAAGAATGGGCCTGCAAAATAAATTAAACAATTAATTAGGACAATGTAGATTTTATTCTATAATAAGTATGAAAATATGATACTAAATATGCAACATTAGCTACCAATCACACCCCCATACCTATCTTTTGCTCGTCCTCGAGCAAAACAACTAAACTATACTAAGGATTATTAGACCACTTTCGCAGGTCACGCGATTGCACTGAGCATGTGCAACAAGCCGTTAAACCTCTAGGTTTCCCCTAGAGGACGAGTTTTGTCTCGTGAGGGTTTTCAGCGGATTACACCCGCAAAATCCATAAAGAAAGGGAAACAATGAGTTAGTATTTTCGAAAAGCATTTTGAAAGAGAAAAATATTTGAAATATAATTGTAAGATTTAAGTAATCTATAAGTTATAGGAAAACTGAACTTTTCATTCCTACACTTAGTTTCCATTCAAAAATTGTTATCAATCAAAGTAAGGAGTCAAATTGTACTTCTTATCTAGTCTATTACTTTACCCTAAGTCATATGCACCTTGTGACTGTGAAAATTTTGACTAAGGGTTTATTAACTCTAACTCTTATGCCTTATTTATTATATATACTTTTTTTTTGTGGTATTATTCCTTAGTTCTATTAGGCTTTCTAATCTGCCCATGTAACGAGCCTCTAATCGATGACTCCCAAACCAAACGGTCTTAGGGCACCGAGTGAGAAAACACCCCAAGGACTTAAGGACTCGAGCAAACAAGGCCACAAAACTAAGGATTTTATTATATGAGCCCCTTTTAGGCGTGAATACTTATGCTTTATTAGGCACAAATACCCAGCTTAATCAGAGGATTTTATATTTATTTTTTTCTTAAACTTATCTAATCATCTTTCGCATAAATACTAAGGCTTGCTTAGGCCAAAGTACCTAGCTAATCATAATTAGATTCGTTCATTTTTTTTATATATATAAGGTATAAGAATCTTTGTTTTTGAACCCTAAGTGTGTAAGTGTATGAAGTGTGCATATTTCATTAAGGTAAAGATCAAAACTAAATACTTTGACAATTTTCTTCCTAACCCTAAAAATCAAACAAATAATCTTATTTTGACCAAGTATAAGAAATCCTAATTTTGATTTTCCTATTCCTTAAAATTGACTTAATTTCTTACAAAAATTATGTCAAAGTATTGTTTCTATTTTCAAAAAGTTTTAAAAGTAAAGAAAATGTTAATAATTTTTTTAAAATAAAAGAAAAAACTAAGTTATGTTAGACCCTCCCCCACACCTATCTCATGCATTGTCCTCAATGTATGAATTAATGCATAGATGCATGAAAAAGACGAAAGGGAAGGAAAATGCTACCTTAAGGTGGTGGTTCCGGTGGTGATCTGATTGGTCCACGAATGCGGCCCAATCGACTTTTCGTTGGGTTCGGAGGAACCCACTAGAAATTTCTTTAATATAACCTATTAAAATTGTATATCCATGAAGGATTTTTATTAAATATTTGACCCCATCTAATTTTCAAATTCCATAATTAATTTCGGAGTCAAATTTGTCAACCACCTTGTCCCAAAATGGAGTATGAAATGATAGAATAATTGACTTGGACTCAGGAAGTATAGGAACTAATACCGACTCAGGAAGATGACTTAAGTCAAGTAAAGGCTCAGGAGTCGAGATTGGTTCAGGAAGTGGTCCAAGTCAAGAAAGTGAAACTCAAGTCCACATTGATTTTCCAACAATGGAATGTGACTTAATATTGGTGATTCAAGTTCAGTAATGATAGGTGGGGGAATCAAAACTGACTCTAAAATATTACTCAAGTTTGGTAACAAAACAGGAGTCATATTGATTCAGAAAGTTGAACTGGATCACAGGTTTGAGAATCTAGGTCACATACCTCATTGAGTTCAATATCAAAAAAATGAGAACTTGCCAATTTGTCAATAGGATTTTCAAAAGTGTAAAATTGGTCAAGTTCAATATGATCATCAAGAATGGGTGATTCAATTTCATGATGAATTGGTACAGGATTCAATGTTGACTCAGGAAAAAGATGAAATCAGGTGAAGACACCGGAGCCATTATTGAATCAGGAAGTAAAATTGAATCACTAAGTTAAGGTTCATGATCATATTCATTTTCAAGTTCGATTTCAGGTAAGGGATAACTTGCCAACCTATCAATATTCTTTTCAAAATTTGGAGTTTGGGCAAGTTCAAATGATTGTTCTGAAATGGAACCTTGATTTCCAAAATAACCTGACTCATCGGCTCTAACAGGATGGTTAGTGACATCAGAACTGGTCAAATGGTGGGAACGTAGAGATTGGACCATCATATCTATGTCACGATTACGAGCGTTTTGAGCCTGAGTCATGGCTTCAAGCATCTTTTCATAGTTGATAGGTTCATTATTTTGATGAAAAGATGAAGTATTGTCTTAGAATTGGTGGCGAAATTGTGAGTCCATCAGATTTTGGGATTTGTTGTTTGGACTCACGCATACTCATTTCCAAATTGATGGTTTTCTATTTTGGACTGGTGGAACTGAGTATGATTCTTGAAAATATTGTGGACTAGGTGGAGAAGGAGGACAAATTGGTTGAAAATTACACTCGGGGGAGGTGAATCCCCACTGACTCTGTGAAGAGTTGAAATTATCATGGAAATTATGGTTATTAGATTGGGGGCATGGGTTATATTGATTCAGATAAGACCAATCCAGCACACTAGGTTGGTTAAAGTTATGATATGCCGGGTTGGTAATATTCGAAAAAGATGTTGGTGTGTAATATGGATTATATTGAAGTTGGAAAAATTGTTGTTATAAGCCATATCACACAAGAATACAAACAAAAGGAAAACAAACAAATAAGAAAACAAATAAAAGGAAAAAATTCTAACTAAATTAGGGTAGACCTATGACCTAGACGACTCCTAACTGGTTAGGCTGTCCACGGGAGGTCTACTGCAGACTTTGACCACAAGCTAATCAGTCAGGTCAGGGCAAGGTTGGTGGGGGTTTTTCCGTCAAAGACGTTCCTTAATTAAATAACCACCAACCTTTGGGCTTTCGGCCCTTAATCCCTTTCCTAGACACTAGTTTGACAGGAGTCAAATTTCAATACCTTTCCCCCTTAGGATAATCTCCTAATTGAGTCCTGATGTCCCTAGGGTCAACGTCTACTCATTTTTAATTAGGCTTGGGTTAGTGAGTGCTTGGAATCTGATTTTTGGGCCAAGGAAGGGTGATTAAATCCCACCTTATCTTGTTAATGGGTGGTGCCCTTAAAATCAATTTGTGCAAGTGTACAAGATATGTAAATAAGATTCACTCAAAGCGATGTAAATCAACCAAGAGATGCGTCCTATTCTACGCAATGCGAACGTACCTTGCTCCAGCACTCTTCAATAGTAAATAAAAGAATTGAAAAGACACGTGCCTAAAAATGCAAACGTCTAATCAATTTTTTATCTTTTCAACAAGTGTTTTACTGTTGGTTTATTAGCAGGCTTTTGGTGATGGCATATAAGAAAAAAACAAATTGCAGAAAACTAAATTTTTTGCAAGTCAAGCAGCCCTGCAAAAATAATGTTAGTAGTCAACTCCTTTTTGCCGCGGAACCGCGGCTTGGGCCACGACACACGGCAAAGCAGAGGTAATTGGTCTCTGCTTTCTAGAGCAGAGGCCCAATACACTTATATATTACTGCAATCTTAATTTCCTGCTTCGCTTGCCCTATAACCTGCAACAGAGAAGAAAAATTCGTTAGTTCTAAAAAATTTTCAATAAAAATCAGATTTCAATAAAAACGTACCTCCACCCTCCCCGCAACGCGCCAAATTTGATTGCGGCTAAACCTGCACACAAAATAAAGAAGTTCAGATTTAGAATAAAGATGTACAAGTGCTCAATTCTTACCGCTATAACACGTGGCTATGCGGGTCGTGATCCACAAGGAGGGTTAGCGATAGAAGCGTTCAAAGTTTGTATTGAAATCTTTATGAAGAAAAAACGAAAGTTCTTCTTTGTTTTAAGAAATAAAAATGAAAGAGAGTTAAAGGTTAAAATTAAAAAGAAAGCGATAGATGAAGAAGGTGGAGAATCAGAAAGCGACTATGTACAAATGAGCTGGAAAAGAAATGATGAAAGATTTGGGAGATGTGGTGATCTATACTAAAGAAATAAAAGAAAGAAAGAAGAAGGTTGAAGAAATACTTACCTAGTTTGGTTGACGACTTACCTGGAATCCTTGCATATTCTACTTTCTTTGGAGGCGTTCAACGCATAGGTCATAAGATCGAGCTCAGTCCCTGCTCGCATTATATCATCAAGCTTGTAAGAATGAAGTGATATGGATCTTGAGGAGGAGAACGTCTTCATGAAGTATCGTTGGCCTCACAAAGGCTTTTGTATACTTATACTTCTGGATTCACTTGCAAGCTCATCAAAAACAAAAGAGGTAAAGTAGAAAGAGAAGAAGAAAACAAAAGAAAATACGAATATAAACAAATGTTTACTTTATTGCTTGCAGAAACAATGGAAGAAAGGAGGAGGGTACATCGGTGTCACTCTCAAACATAAGCCTCCTCTCTTACTTACATGAATCTTCATCTACCTAAGCTTATAAACAAATTACATAAAAAGAAAAGGCAAACCTAAAATACAAAGAATGAAAACTAGGCTAAATCCTATCTCTGCATGGTCGTCCCATTTTTCAGCGCAAATACTGCCTTTTTATAGGCAAAAACCCAATGTTCAGGATCCCGGGGAGATCGGGGGAGCAAACGCTCCCCCTAAACCCCAACCAAGCCGCGAAAACGCGGCTTTGGCCGCGTTTCCGCGGCCAGGGGGTGGCCAGGTGGCCACAACCTGTTCGTGGGTCTCCCCGGGGTCGAGTTCTGGTTTTATTTTGGTGGGATTTGCAGTTCAGCTCTGAGATTTTGAAGAAATGGCCGTTGATCTTTGCTTCAACCGATCGATTCTGAGAGGATTCTTCTCAACCAGTTTTTCAACCTCTTGATTTTGCCCTGATTTAGTGAGCTCGAATTAATTCTGATTTAATTCAGATTTTGGTGGGTTTTCGGGCTCATTTCTCTTCATCTCCTTAAAGAATGGGCCTGCATAAAAAATTAAACAATTAATTAGGACAATGTAGATTTTATTCTATAATAAGTATGGAAATATGATACTGAATATGCAACATTAGCGACCAATCATATATTTAAGACTCGTGCTCTCCAGCTGCAAAAATAATATGTTATAATCTGCAATTGGTGTACTGGGATGTTAGAACTTAGGCTCTGATACACCCTGTGACGCCCCGGTCTTGTGGGTACAGAGATGTCACTGCGCGTTTATATGCAGGTCGGAAATATCCTCACGTATATACGCTAAGCATCAGTACAGGAAAGAATCAGAGGCGAAAGCATAGTGGTAAATACATTCTAAAGAAAAGTACAAGTACGGGTTATCACAGAGAGTGATACAATATTACATGAAAATGACAACACCAAAAAAATATAAAAGTACAATAATGAAGAGATATACATAATAAAAGCTGGAAGGTGCTCA